>CM054147.1:5855935-5923435 GCA_028751875.1 Rapana venosa | reverse complement strand
ATACATTATAATGAATAAGACAGCTATATATTTGATATGGATGACTATTCAAGCTGATAGAATACATGTGGGAAATACAGTCTCCAAACAGTCAACTGGTCGATAAGCAACAGGAATAAAACCTAGACTGTGTAAGTGTGTTTGTAAAATACTGGTTACAACCAAAAAGAAAAAGAAAAAGACTTTGCATTATGGTCCCTGCTCTACTCCAAACAAAGCCACACAAGTTACTGTCATGGCCCTGATAGGCACCACAGCTATAGGTGTGGAGAGACATACAGACAGAGAGAGAGAGCTAGACAGAGAAGAGAGAGCTGAGAGAGAGAGAGAGAGAGAGAGAGAGGAGAGAGAGAGAGAGAGAGAGAGAGAGAGAGAGAGAGAGAGCTAGAGAGAGAGGGGGAGGGAGAGAGAGAGAGAGAGAGGAGAGAGAGAGAGAGAGAGAGAGAGAGAGAGAGAGAGAGAGAGAGAGAGAGAGGAGAGCGAGCTAGAGAGAGAGAGAGAGAGAGAGAGAGAGAGAGGAGAGCTAGAGATAGAGCACGTGCGAGAGAAAGCCAGAGAGAGAGAGGGGGGGGGGATAACAGTAGGCCCCGTCATTCTTTTTGGCAGTAAAAAGGAGAGAGAGAGAGAGAGAGAGAGAGGGAGGGTAGGAGGGTGCAGTCTTTTTTTTTTTTTTTTGCAGTGTAAAGAAGCCAGTACAGGTCTAGCCGAGGTTAAGCTGCTCTGCCACACCGGGGATAATGCAGAAAGTGATGATGAAAACACGCTTCCACCACACCACACAGTACAAAGACCCCTAGCCTGTACAATGAAGCCTCCTAGTCTTTGCTCTGACTGCACCCTAACATTCTCGTGTGTGTGCTCGTGTGTGTGTGTGTGTGTGTGCGCTCGTGTGTGTGTGTGTGCTCGTGTGTGTTGGTGTGTGTGTGTATTGTGTCTGTATCATATGTAAATGGTGGCTGTGTGATATTATCATTATGTATGTATACATGTGTGTAGACCAAAGGATAGGAGGGAGATGATATGATCTATGATAACATAAAATAACTGCAAAATTTGTTCCAATACTTCCATTTCTTATTCCAGGTTGCAGTATAATGTTAAAAAGAAAACAGCCAAACTCTTTTTCTATCTTTGTAGAAGCGTGCATATGAGAAATCATGGAATGCCAGTCAGAAATACATAATTATAGATAATTAGAATCATGTTTCATTGGAGGCACCAACATAATTATAACAACATTAACTACCCTCTTGAAAAGTTGGGAGTGAAAACATGGGTGTGACTGTTGTAAACTGGTGAAGCAGACAGAATGTGATATGAAGCACAAAAGACTTAGGATCTGGTTTAAAAACCAAGTGAGAAAGCTACAACATTTATTCACACCTAGCGCTTAGAACGAAGTTAATGTTTGTTACTAATTAACTTTTCATAGCCAGTGTGTTATTTATGCCAGCTACCAGCCACAACTAATTAATTTGAGACAATTAAATCTGAGTTAATTTTAAGTTAATAAAAAACTATTTACTTAAACATTCCTCCACGCACCGTTTTTATTTGGTCTCCCCTCCCATTCCACCCCCCCTTTTTTAAAAATATTTATAAAACCCCTTTCACATCTCCAAACTAGATTTTATATATATTACTGTTTTGAATGGGAAAGGGATCAGTGTGGCTAACTAGAATTAACACTCTCTTTGGGTTATTTTATTCTTTGCTTATTCAAACCATGTACTCCTTACCCATGTACCACCAACCCACTTTACAACAGTCAAGCCCATGTTATGACTGTTTTGAAAGGGTGCATGACAGTAATTTATGCTGTTACTGTAATATATGCAGGTGCTCAAAATTAACAGAATATACCTCAACTTCTTTTAATTTTCGAAGAAATAATCATCCTGTTTATATACTGCTGACAGGAAAAAATGAGGTACCATTTATCCACAGGAGATACAACCAATGATTGAAAGCTGGTGGAAAACAGCCACAACAAAACATCTTTGGGGCATTCAAATCATTTCTTGGCTCTACTTGACATACTTTATGAATGCACAAAAACAGAAGATAAAGAACGATGACTAAGTCTGTTTTGGTAGAGAGTGTCAGAGCAGACGTGACACTGCCAAGGACAACCCAAGTTTCCTCTTACCCACGCTTGGTTTTTCTGACTTCAATGCCTCACGTCTGCCTTTTATTCCTCAATTCAAGCGCCATCAGCTGTAAAATGTTGGTATCAGCAATCTGTAGTGTGTGTGTATAAGGCCCCACTGCACGCTCAATGGCCAGAGGTTCACTTTTGGGCACAGTCGAAGCGTGAAGGGGCCCCTTTCACACACAGATGATTTATGAATGGCTCCATTGAACATGTCTACCACAAGTCAGAAGGGAGTGACTTAAATGAATGACACGGTAAGCTTTTGTGCTTGAGGCAAACACAGCTGAAATGGAACGTAACTAACAGCATTTGAGAAAAAGTTAATTTTTTAAAAAATTATTTTAGCTTTGTGTGTGTATCACTGTATGTGTGTTTGTTATTTTTTGTTTGTAAAACCAACTTGATCACCAGACACATTTTATTTTGCTTGTGCTTTATTACACATCCTCCGAAGAGACCCACAGTCAATCACAAGAACAGCATTGCACTGGACCCCAAAAGGAAGGAGATTGAAAGGAAGACCAAAAGTAACGTGGAGGAGAACTGTAGAAAGTGAGATGAAGGCCATGCAGCACTCTTGGGGATCAGTGACTAGGTTGGCCCAGGATAGGCAGGAGTGGAAGTGCTTTGTTGCTACCCTACACACCACTGGGTGTAATGGTTAATGATGATTATTACACAAACAAGCCAAATAATAATCAAATGACCTTGCATATTGGGTGGCTGTAAGTCTTCACAACTAATGCAAGTAGTTAGTGGCCCATTTTCAGGCATTGTTTGTCATGTTTTCATTCCATTTTGATTTGTTGACTTTTCCAAATGTGAATGTTTAAACTCCATATCACCCCCCTTCACAAACAATGAAACATGTATACAACACATACACATGCAACATCATGAAACACATGCATGTACGCGTGCGTGCACACACACAAACCCACAGACTTAAATTCAGCTGGATACTCATTTAATAAAAACAACAACAAAACATAAAAAGCATTATCTACTCTTCAGAGGTTGAGGAAGCAATGAATGAAGTTGTAGTGGGGTCAGAGGTGGCTGCACAAGTAGAAGATGGCTTCTGTCATTACCTTGATTTGACTGTATTAAGAGTCCCACTATCCCAATTTAGGGACTGTGCCATCAACCATCCATCACCTTGTTGTGTGTCACTACCAGTAACTTACAGCAGCCATAGCTATGTATGTTAATTCTGACTGGTCCTTATGCATGACGGTTTTCTTCAACTGTTCAAAATGATCAATATGTTGCTTGTAACTCAGAGGGGGAAACAAGAAAAAAGAAAAGCTCTGACCTCCCCTTCTCTTTCACACAAATTCCATGATGAGATATATGGGAACAATTATTTACTGTTGGGTAATAAAGCGATTTGATTTGTTTTCTGCAAGATATAGCGCTATATAAATTCCATGTATTATTATTATTAATAAAATCAAAGTTACATCAGCCCTGTTACACTGACAGACTGGTGGCATGGCTGGTATCAACCAGCTTTGTTACTGACAACCCTCCTTGTAACTACCACAATCTACCATCTGTAGGAAGGAAGCAGTGATCACTACAATCCACCATCTGTAGCCCTGAAGGAAGCAGTCCACCCCTGGCCAGCCCCATTCAGGGAGAATGGCTAGCTAGTCTCTGCCCATCTGCCAGACAGGCCATCATTTCCCCCTGTGGTTAGGAATTCCACTTGACCCCTCCCTGTCCTTACACCAGCCCCCACCAATCATCCCGTCAAGTCAACCTTGTAGCCGGCATACAACATACAGCATACCACCGGCATAGCCCCTCACTTCATGACTCTTCTCCCTTCTTGACTGGTGTTGTCACCGTGAACTACATGTCACATTCTCCTGTGTGGGGAGGACCGAGGCGATGACCACTGGGATACACTATTCACTTCCTTGGGTAGGAGGACCGGGGTATACTCTTACTCCCCATGGTCTGCAAGATTTTGCATGCTGTTATACTTTCTTGCCATTTGATTTGTTGTTGTTGTTTTTAATAATAATAATAATAATCATAATGTACGGTATTTCCATAGCGCTGAATCTTGTGAAGCAAACAAATTGAAGCGCTAGCACTCAAATCATTTACGCACATGCAATCTTCCACAAAATATTAAACAGTATTATCAAATTTATGCTTATACACACGCACGCACACACTCACAAAAAAGTGCATTTGTACACACACACACACACACACACACACATTTGGGTAAGGTGGTGGAGATGAGGGTGGCTGTTGAAATGCAGGAACACTCTGAAAAGACATGAGGGGAATACATCAGATGGGAAATAAGTGTGTTTATAACTATAAAAGTTAACTTTAGAGGGTAGAAGATGGGGGGATTTGGTGAGAGGGAGAATATGTTTTGGGTAGGACTCTACTAGAGAGAGAGAGAGAGAGAGAGAGAGAGAGAGAGAGAGAGAGAGAGAGAGAGAGAGAGAGGAGAGAGAGAGTAGAGAGAGAGAGAGAGAGAGAGAGAGAGAGTCTGGAAATTTCACCACAGACTTTCACAAGCAAACTAACCCACAGAACCGGGGACAGCAGAAGGTTATCATATGATATAAACTTGTACAACCAACCATACTGATGGGGGTTACCATGTCTAATACGCGGAAACAACCCCTTGAGAACAACAGCACTGTGTGACAGCCATACCACTTCAGTGACACTCTCACCCTATTGTACCACAGACAACGCCGGCAGCCCTAAACTCAGAACACCCACTACATCAGTGACACTTTCATCCTATTCAGGCTATTGTATCACTGACAACACGCCCAGTCCTACCAGGCAAAGCCAAAGGCCAGTGGTTTCGTTAATGGACGGAACTGGTCAACTGAAACCACTCAGAATCACTGGACAAGGGAGGGAGGGGCAGGTTATGTAGGGTGTCACTGACAGGGGTGGCAAATGCCACAGTGATCCTCCATAATTCCCCCTCCCTCTTTGATCAATACTCCTGGTTGGAGGCTTATTTTCCAACTAGGTTGGCCTCTTGGGTGTTTTAAACATTCATGACTTGATCATGTGTTCACTTTGTAACTACTAATTCATGGTGAAATGGTAAAAGATGCAAAGACTTTTGTACATTATTACGAGAGGAAAGAAAGGAGAGAAGAGAGAGAGAGAGAGAGAGAGAGAGAGAGAGAGAGAGAGAGAGAGAGAGAGAGAGAGAGATATTCAGTACTTTAAAGTATTTCAAAGGATTCTTTTTCTTTCTCATCTTGGGGTCATTCTCTAAGCATCACATATTATTAATTAGCTTTATCAAACAGTAAACTACTAACAAGGCTTGTTTTATCTGCCAACATCCACGCTAAAATAATTTAGGGTTTCTACTATATCAGAAATTCAGCCAAAGTCTACACTACAGTCTATGTTTCTACTACATCAGAAATTCAGCCAAAGTCTACACTACAGTCTATCTCCTCTACCCATCTCTTGCTTCACCATTATCAGCAGTCTGTGAGTTCAGGGGGGTTCCCTGAGCAAACCTGTCTGATGCAATCAATCTCACTCCTGCCATGGCATGGCGGCTGGCCTCTTTGTTACTTTATCTAAATGAACTAAGTGACCCTATCTGAGTATCTCTTCTCTTGGTGAATGTTCATAAAGTCTGCAAACACTATGCTAATAGTAAGTGTGTATCAGTCACTTTACTTCAGATAGAGAATACGTCATTGATAACATCCGACTGAAATTGTAAAAATCCCAGCAGCATCTATCAGTTTACAAGTAGTGACAAAGTTATGTAGTTTCTTTGCTTTTCCTCCTGCCTTTATAATGCATCTCCACACCCCCCCCCCCCCCCCCCAAACCCCCCCCCAAAAAACAACAACAAAAACCCCCCAAAACAAAACCCCAAACACCCCCCCCCCCCCCCCCCCAAAATAAAAAAAAACCAAACAACTAAACCACACGAAGCAAAATCCTACCCCCCCCCCCCCCCCTTTACAAAAACCATATATTATACAACATAGAGTCAGTGTGAAAGTCTATGTTTACACACAGTATATATTTACAAGCAGGTAGATGACTACAGCTTATGTTTACTTCTCTTCACAAGCCCAAGGTGAAAGGAAACAATACTACACCACAGGGTGACTGGGGAAACAACCAAGACCTGTCCAGGTAACAAGGTCTAATTGCCCACAGAAAGGAGTGAACGGCCGGCCAGGTGACCACTGTGCTGGTCAGTCTTTTCTCTTCTCTTCCCCTAATCACACCTGGTCAGCCAGTCAGCTAGCTACTGGCTGTGCTCGTTAATTATCTACACTGCTTCCTCAATCTGCACAGGCAGGCTTATGGGGCCACATCTGTTGCTATGGTGACTGGTTTCCAACAAGCTCAGCAGTGCTGTCTATTTTCTTCATGACACTGTGCAAGATGTTTGTATTGTGTCATATACATGTAAGAAGCCCCATTAATGAACAGGGAATACTGAAAAAACCCAGAGATAAAAAGCACTAGATAGAAATGAATATGTGTGTGTGGGTGTGTGTGTGTGAAATCAAGTCAAGTCAAATTTGTATTTCCAGATGGTGTATTGAATAGCAATGCATTTGCTTTTTTTCATCAGCCATCTACCTAAGATCAAAAATTTCTTAATTATAATATTGAAGTACTACATTATTACAACCTTTACCAAAAAGTGTACCAATAAGAAAAAGAAGAAGAAAACAAATAAAATAATACACTGCAAAATACACAAAACACACACATGTGTGTATGAGTTTGCGTGTGCATGCATGTGTGTGTGTGCGCGCACGCACGTGGTGTGTGTGTGCGTGTTATAAAGGATGTGAATGAACCTTAACTTTCCATATGCAATCAGTTTCTTTGGATTAAATACCAGCTTTGTTCAAGTATAATTTATATTATAAGTTATAATTATGCTTGGCCTTACTGTTAAAATTGTACAGTGCGACACTGCAGTGAGATTTATTATAACCAATGCAAAGGCTACTGCAGGCATTAATTACTATTATGTAGAAGAAAATGTATTGATAGATCGTCAAACACATAACAAATCATGTATTTTATTATTTTTACAATAAATTCTGATGTTGAGATCATATCTAGCTGAATACTTCTTTTTCAAAATGCTGAAACCGGAATATTGTTTCAGTTTCACAACAGACTTATATGCAAGTATGCAATTAACAACAATACCCTACTGTTTTCACAAACAAAACAGAGAGTATTAAAAACGGAAAAGATAATCAGTTAACATTCAATGATTCATCTATCTTCTGTTTATTCTTTCTGGTTTTGATGACAGCTATTCAGAGTTCACAGAGGTATCCAACAAAGCAAGGCTGTATGACAACAGGAAACAATTATAAGTTCTTTTAATAGGTTGGTGGGAAAGAACTACCCGTTTATCAAACAAAACCAAAGTATGTGCAAACACTAACTGTACGATAAACGTTTTCCATAAACAAGCTCCACTGGACAGACTCTTTACTCAAGAAACTGAAAATTCATAAAATATTTGTCCTTAAAGTCAGAATGCGGCTACCTTAATGGAGGGCAAAAACGGTCAATATAACAAGTTATAACATATGACAAAAATCTCACCATTGCTGGCATTGGTGAACCTCAGAGCTCTAGCAGAGGAAAGAAAAAAAATTAAAATAATTTTCTTTACACCAGAAGGTAACTGAATAGTAAGAATATAATAGCCCCCCCCCCCCCCGAATAAACAAACAACAAAAGGAAACATCATCTTAACTAAACTCTAGTCTAAAGCATCTGTGAGATATAACACTACAGTCAATATTGCAAGCCAAATCCCTAAATTCATGAGCACCAACTAGAATTATGGGACACCCAAGTAAGGAGGAGATTATTTACTTACTTAATCGAAAGCAATAGTGGGTGAAGTGTTCTGCACAATGGTTGAATGTCTGAGGAGAAAGGTCAGAAGAAAGAGCCACTTCATAATGGGCCTTTTCATTCTTTGACAGCAAACCACAAAGCTTCGTGTATGTGTGTGAGTGAGTGAGTGAGTGAGAGTGAGAGAGAGAGAGAGAGAGAGAGAGAGAGAGAGAGACAGAGACAGGGAGAGACAGAGACAGGGAGAGAGAGAGAGAGAGAGAGAGAGAGAGAGAGAGAGAAGAGAGAAAATTTTCATAAAATATGTGGGCATTGATTACACATTTTATAGCTTTAGCCGTGTTCAGGTTTAAATAATTTCTGCCCAATTGGCAATTATAAAGATCCCCCCCCCCCCCTTTTAAAAACTAGGTAATTTTTTGTTTTAGAAAAACACTCTGCAAAAGTTAGAATAATGAATAAAAAACAAAACAAAAAAAACTCAAACAAAAAACACTAGAGGAAAGTTTTCATGCTGACAGAATTTCACAATGTTCTTGATTAACAAAATGCAGTGATAATACTCACATGTAAATTGTTATTAAAATCACACACACATACACAAACCTACACACAACTTAATGACTTGCTAATTGATACTGAATATTCTTTATTCACTAGACTGCCCTTCTTGCAAGAGGTAAATAAAATACAAGTCTGTTCTAAAGCCTCATGGAGCTACTGAGTTCACTTTACTACAAGTATAACGGCAGCATACACATACACCGGTCTACAATGTCATATCATGTAATGGATGAAAATTGTAGAGGGAGATGGATCGGTTCTTCTACAATGTCATATCATGTAATGGATGGATAATGTACAAAATGCACACTGAAGAGTGAAGTACTAGTACCAGCACTTAGGAAGAACACATCATTCATTCATACTCTCAAACCCAAAACTTTATTTTCAGACTGGCAGGACCCAGGAATGGAGAGAGCAGAGAGGAGAGAGAGAGGG
The DNA here is from genome assembly GCA_028751875.1 of Rapana venosa. Lineage (NCBI taxonomy): Eukaryota > Metazoa > Mollusca > Gastropoda > Neogastropoda > Muricidae > Rapana > Rapana venosa. The sequence continues at coordinate 5,914,407 of CM054147.1, read as the reverse complement.
GTTGTTTTCACTGGTGACAGAGCTGTCTATGCATTTTGGGCTGGTTAACTGAGCAGTGTACCAAATCATACCACAAGAGGTCCTTGAAAGTGTCAGGTATTGACACACCACACCACAGTCCAGACCCAGCATAAGTGCTCTCACATGCACTATGATTCGCTATGGTGTAAGCTGACAACAGTGAAAGGAAACCGAGACAGTTTCAGAGCTATTGATATTATTCAATGCTATTGAGTGCTACTGCTCATGAATATGAAACACCATTCAATGAAATGAACTTATAAAGCACCTACACAATCTAAAAATTTAGTTTGGTGAACTTCTTTATCATTAATGCTGTTATGACATTTTTTTTTATTTCTCCTTTTTTGGAAGCAACAGAAGACCCATTTTCAGAATTCTGTATATTATATATACATGATTGAATGGATCATAAACCTTCACAGCATGACAACACTCCATGATACATGGAGCTGTCTGTTGACATCAAGAATGACATTTTGTATCACTTGTGCAGCTCTCTCTCTCTGTCTGTCTGTCTGTTGTAAACATGATAGGTCAAACTTGCTCTCTTTTCCATTCAACTCACCTGTCATGACCAACGACATACAATGCTAGATGAAATGCAAGGAATACACTATACAGATTTATACTTATGCAAATTTATAATATACATATTAAAATAACCCACACTTCTGTCAGTTTAATAGCTTTATTAATTAATATTATTAACAAAACCAGACTTTCCTTTCGCACTGCCTTATTTTTCGTTTCTAAAATATGTAGCACCTTTTCTCACACAAATAATAATGTGTGTACAATTCAAGTCAAGTTGCAAACTGTAAATTTGTATGATATATTATATACACCACATGCAAAAAGCACAAACAATACAAATTAGCTAATTATGTTCTAGCCCTCAAATTGCTCTGTGTGTGTCACTCCAAGAGTGTGTGTTTGCGTGTGTGTGTATGTGTGTGTAAGTGCATATGTGTGTGTGTAAGTTTGTGTGTGCATGTGTGCGTGTAAGTGCATATGTGTGTGTGTGTGTGTCTGTGAGTGCGTGCGTGCATACATGCATGGATAATTATGTGCAAGTGAGTACAAGTGTGCCAGTTATCCTGTTCCAGAGAGAGAGAGTGCATGGTTTCATTGGCCAGTTCAATTATTCAGTTTAGGCTACACACCATGGTGGAACACTGCCAAACTGTTAATTAACCACAACCACAGCCACAGCTACCCTGAACTTGCAGAGTCCCAAACTACTTGAAACAGACTCAGACTGGCTAGAGTAGAAGTGAAACTGAATACACATTTTCGATTTTACCTCCCCCAAACTAGTCTTCAGTGAGAGTTCAGTTCAGCAGACACATCAAATTTCTTTCTCTCTTTCAGATTTTATCTGGCACAGCCTTGGGTACAGACTACAGGCCTCCTGGTGTACACATTTGAAAAAAAAGAAAGAAAATATGCTTATTTCTTTTTCCAGTCGTTAAGTGAACGAATTGTATACATCACCCTCATAGCAAATGAAAGAGAGAGAGAGAGAGAGAGGACAACACATCCTTTACTGACAATGATTTTGTTGCAAGAGGGTCGGACATGTTTCAATGAGGAAATAAGTTGTCTACTTCCATTTTCCTGGTTTTTCCTTCCTTCCAGGTTTTCTTTTTACTTCTTCTGTTGTCTGCTTTCGTGGATGCATACAATGATACATGTATGTAAACATGTGCCATGTTGTGATGTACACCGACTCTGTGTCAGTGAGTGAATGATATGTCACTGTATCAGTGTATGTCTGGGTGTATGTGTGTATGTGTGTGTGTTCAAATTCAAATAGCGTCTTTTCATAAGTTGTGATATTAGACGTGGTAGGGTGTGTGCGTGTGTTTGTACGTGTGTGTGCAGACATGGGTGCACGCATGCATGTGTGAGTGCATGCATGCATGCGTGTGTGTGTGTCACTGTGTTGTGTGTGCGTGTGCATGTGCACATGCGTGCGTGCATGTGTGTACATGTGTCTATAGGCCTCAAACACAAACACCTACATTGAACTTACACATTGTGGCAACTAAACCCATACAAAAGTATTTTACCATTCCCTTGTGAGAGGCTCAAACTGATTTAAAAAACAAAACTACTACTACTACTACTGCTACTACTACTACTTCTACGACTACTACTACAGACTACTCACTCTCTGACATCTAGCATGATCTAGCCTACATGGGTATTTCTTCCAAATTCTTGTTATGGGGCTGTACAGACATATGGTAGTAATCATCACCAGTGTGAGAGAGGTGTAAGTTGAGGGGAAAGGAAAGAATGGGGTGGGAGGGGAAGGCAGGGAAAGCTGGGGTGTATGGAGGAGAGAGGAGGGAAACAGCTCACTGGACTGGTGCTAAGCCCCACCCTTTTTCCTGGGAACTAACTCTAGTTACAACTGGTTTCATGGATTTACTTTACACACTGTAGATGCTTCCTATTTGCTTACAATACAAGTAGACTGAAATGATTAAACCAACATTACTGAAAGGGATAATGCAAACTGAACAAAGCAACGCATACAGAGCCTCTCACAACTCAGCAGCTGAGAGTTTTAAAACTGAAAAGCAACAAAAGGTTTAATGCCAACATCAATTCACTAGGCCTATGGGGTGGAATACCTGGCTTAGAGTTACACCATCAACAAGCTCCTGATCTCTGATGGGTTGGGTTGGAACTTGAAGCCCCCCCCCCCCCCCCCCCCCCACCTCAGTTAACATCAGATCAGTACCAACTGCATTTCCCTGTGAGTGCATGTAGGAATGGATAATGGAAAAAAAAAGAAAGCACATTGGTGTTGTGTTTAGACATATCCCTGAACTTTGAAATCAGAATGTGGCTACATTAATAAATGTGCTGGGCAAAAATGGAATGCACACCCCAAATCTCATCATTTGTAAACCTCAGAGCTCTACCCTTAGAAATAAACAAACACAAATCAATTTGCTGTGCTGGTGTTAATGTGATAATACTACTGCACTAGTAGATTTACAAGCATCATCAAGCTGATGGCAGTCATCACACATCTTCCTTAGACTATCTTAGGTGCTTTGGACAAGAAAACTGTCATCAGTTTATGTTCGTTTATTTTCTTATCTTAACTTAAGTCTGCAGAATAACAAAACTTTAAAGACAGCTCTATTGTCATCCTAAATGTGACTATAGCAGTAAATGTTTCACTCTAACTCTGACTGTGTTCTGAAACATGTAGCATGGCAGGTTTTATTAAATTGAAATTTTTTTTTAAAATCATCCCTTCCCTCCCTACCAATTTCTTTTCCTCTTTCAGTCTTTGTCTCATTACACACACACAACATTAAGACACATACTGTGACAACTGACATAGACAAAAATCCAAACATAGACATACTGACATCCACCCACAAACACCTACAACACACACCTACAACACTAACAGTTAACACACACACACACACCCACAGTGACACCCACCCACCACCCACACACGGAGGTGCAGACACCAAAAAAAAACACCAATGGCTGAGGACAATGACAAGGCATCACCCCATTCTATTCCTGTAACACTTCTTCCACCCTGCCTTTTGGCAGCTTCCCTTGGCAGAGTTTCCACCGCAAGTATTTCCATCCTGCTCTTCTACCTGACAAACCCCAGTGGGCTGGCAAAGATGGCATCACTCACAGTGTTCCAGACACTCCCCACATATCCACGGTTGCAAACCTCTGGTTGTGATCAGACTCAGTTAGTTCTGGACTGATGCCATCTCCTTCCCTATCTTGCTTTATATCGTTTGTACTTAGCTGAATGATACTTTAACATGTCAATAAATTATTTTTAAAAATAACAAATGGACGATTGATGTGTTGTGGCTTATCAGTTCATACAACAAGCAGTAGAAATTGACAGGGGGCATTGGTCAATGACTTAACACTATGCTAAAATATCTAAAACCTAACAAACTGATGATCGGGGTGTGCAGATTATCAGTTAAATATATTAAGCAGCAGATACTAGGGATAGTGAGAAACTGAGGAAGTGTAATGTTTGTAAACACAATCACTGAACACCAAACATGCCTATTCTTGTTATCAACCAACACATACAGTGATACACAGTGACACACACACAACACACTCTCTAAGCCTCTGTCTCACTTAATGACAATGAGTTTTGTTCTTTAAAATCGATTTTAAAAAGAGTGATAAAAAAGATACACATCACATGCAATGATGCATCCACCATGTAAAATACCAGTGCTACCGACAAAGAATGGTGACTGCATGGATCATCTAAACAACTGAACTGTGAACAAATAACAATGCAAAGCATAATGAACAAAACAGGACAAAATAATTAATAGCACTGTTTTATAGTAAGATTGTATGGCAGGGATAAAGAAACTGATAACAGAAACTGAGAAAGGGTTATCCTGAAAACACTTGAGGGAAACCGATAGACAGAGAGAGAGAGAGAGAGAGAGAGAGAGAGAGAGGAGAGAGAGAGAGAGAGTCACAAAAACTAAACACAAAAAGTGACTGCTGGATTGTTAATGAAAACAGCAGTGACAATCATTTTGAAATTTGAGATTCACTTATGTTGTTGCAAAAAACCTAACCTACTGTGTGTACTAGCACAACAATTTAACTTTAACTACTACAACACAACTACTTGAACTACTACAACACAACTAGTCAACTACAGTTGGTGCTATGGTTCTACTCCTGCTACTTGCAGTTAAAAAGAAAACTGAAAGTACTAGGCCTACCTAGACTAGTACAGAAGTAGTAGTAGAGTAGGCCTAGTAGCACTTAAGCTACTGCTACAGGCTGCACTCCCAGTCCCAAGTTAAGAACTGGATGCAGCTGTGGCAAGCGTCACTTTCTCTAGACTGGTGGCAGCAGCTGACAGTAAAGAAAGGCTCTGTATAACAAGAACACAACTTTGGGATAACCCAAAAGAGAATTCTTTTCTTCTGAGTCATCTGCTCTCGCGCAACAGCAGACAGGGAATGGTGGCGTTATCAACCAAGTCCTCTCGCTGCACGAGCCAGCAGGCTCGCTCAGATTTTCATTAGGCCTAAGCCTAGCCTAGCCTAGCTGTCCACTCATTCAGAAGTCACACAATGTAACTGGCCTGTGACTTAACGAGGGAGTTTTGTAACTGACAAGGTCCCCATATTCACTTCACATGTTACTGCACATTGGGCATTTTGGGCAGCGCATGCAGCTTAGGCCTACTAGCCGTAGGCCTATGATTCACACTTTGTAGTTTCAGTTTGGGCACAATGACACACCAGCGGCTACACTCAGGCTAGGCCTAGGCCTAAGCCTAGCAGCCTTGGCAATGTAATATTCGCAGGCATAACAAAGCTAGTATCTCCAGCATCTCAGCTTCCTTGATTTGCATACACGTATATTTGATAAGTTTGAATTATACAAACGTGATAAAAAGACGAGTGAATGAAAAACTGTGTGGTGATAACGACAAAAGTGGGCTTATTGATACTTCTTTTTATTTTTTATTTTTACTAGGGCCTAGGTCATGTACATCCTAGGCCTATGTTCAGTTAGGCTAACTTGAGTTGCTTTATGTGAAGACAATACCCGTAAAAGTCCCAACAGAGACAAGAAAAAGATGGAATTTGGTGTTAAATAATGGCAGGCATTAACATGTCTTAAATGAACGAAAAATAACGGTATCACTATCACAAAAGCGTTTATTTGCACACATTCAAAAGGAAATACTTTTTTATGAGTTTCATCTGCTTCCCCCCCCCCCCCCCCCTCTTTTTAAAAAAACAATATATATGTATTACACAAAGAATCAGTCGATCTGTCATTTTGTGCGTTCTTTTGAAAATTTAGAGTATGAAGTTACTAAAGCAGACAATTGCACATTACTGAAAGAGACAGAAGTAGCTGGAAAACTCTATTTCCTTAGTTTAACCTAACCGAATCTCTTGAATCGGTTCTGTTTAGCTGCATGCAACCATAAAGATGAGCTGTCGGTACCTCAAACAGAACCCCTACTTGTCTAACCCCTGAAACTGGCAAACTTTCCCTTGCCGGTTGAAGTCCTCCATGAGTTGTCTGCTAGGCTAACATCGTCTAACCAAACATTTTTACAACAAAAAAACAAACACAAAGCCAACAACAACCAGATCTTAAAAATACGGCACATACCTTTGACAACTTCTTCCAGAATCAACTGCTTATCACCATCAGAAAAAGGTTCCCCGACAATTAATAGCACTGCGGCCTTTGGCGGATTGCTGCCGGCCAAATCGTTTGCAAACTCTGTCGCCATTCTGAAGCTAGGTTTCTCAGCTTCTGATAACCTGACCTCGGTGAGTTTAGCACTTCGCTCGGCCCAACCTTCCAACGAGGAGGGTCTGTAAAACGCGATTTCTCATTGGTTCAAATGAATAGGCTTACTCATAATAACCAATCCCCGCTCCGTTTTCATTCAGCACTCTATTTCCGTCTGTCACGCCGGGAAAACAGTCGAAAGGGTGAGAGTAGGGATTCTTGGTCTGTTTGCAATAATGTCTTTTCAAATTAATATCTGATATTTGTTATGCTGGTGAAACACAAAAAACACTTTGCCGTAGAACCCCCAGAATATATAGGCATTGTAAGAACGAGTTTTGAAGTATAACAAGTTAGAATCATTTTAGATTTATCGGGGTTGCAAAACCCAAGTGCATAATGTAAGCAGTTAATAAATTGTCTCTTGCAAAGGTAAATTACAGACATCTAGTTCCACCTTCATTAAACTGAAAGTGCATTAGTTTGGTAACTGTCGATCAGATAGAAAAGGTTCACTAGCTATTTTAGAATTAAAGTCTACACGATGAGCAGAGCACGACAGTAAGTGAGATAACTCTGCGATCAACTGGTGCAGCAGAATTTCAATTGAGTGTTGAATATTTTGTTTATTGTTGAAATATCCACGCACACAAAATATACCCAAGGAAACACAAGCACATGCATTCAGTCGTAGATATACGGCGATTTCCATATCACAAGCTAAGTTACAGATACTGAGATTGCAGTATTTGATCTGCATTTTTTTTTTAAGAGTATAATTCCAGAACAGAATCAAACAAAACCAACCTGTGCTCAATTTCTAACCCATACGTTCTTCACTTTATTGAACTTTATTTGTTAGAATGTAAAGTTTTGCTGGCTAGGACAGACATTAGACTATGAGTGTGTCTGGTGTAGTGCTGGGATTCTGTTACATTTAATAATGGTCTGAGAAGCAAGTAACCAGCTGGCAACTCTTTCCAAATAGAATGGTAGGCATACTTCATCTAGCAGGGATTTTCAGTAGGTAGTACTAGTAGTAATTACGTAATAGAATAGAGACCAGGAATTGGATCCCAAGTCTGTTTGCAATAGTAGTTTTTCCTAGATCAGATCATTAAAGGGGTCCTTAATCTTACTCTTTGAATTCATATAAGAAAAATGTGTTCAGTTAATTTTTGACTGAGTGAGTGGATGGTACATTTTGTTCTGGACAAAGGTTTTTCCAAATATTACTAGTTAGCGAGTTAATAATTTTTTTTCAATGAAAATATTGCTGTAAAATTTGCATTATAAAATTTCTCTACAGGTATTTCTATGCTGTGGAGTAAAGAAGAAAACTTGTACTAGTTAGTCATTCACTCATGGGTCAGTGTCCATCAAACCATTAATGAGTTGATATGTTTGTGGGTATTTAACTGAAATATATTCACTCATTAACTTGTTAATGGACACTGACATTGCTTTCATATGTATGTGTGTGTGAATTTTAAATCTTAATTCTTATATATAGAGGATAGTGGAATAAGCTTTCCTGTGTGGTGTTTTTTTTTTACATCCACTGATCCAGTTCCCATGTACATGTGGTTTTGTACATTTTGTTATCTGTTCCTGCTGACACAATGGTGTTTTCTTCCGAAAGGCTGAACAGGTGTTAACTTGTGTACAAGACTTTCTGGGGAGTGGAGTTGGCAGGCAAAAGTGTGTGTATGTGTGTGTGCCACATTCTTTTCAAATTTGAAATTGACATTTACTGTTATAATTGACTTTATTTGCTCCACTTTGACTGACGCTGTGGCTGAGTGGTTGAGATAGTTTGGCTTCATTCCCATGATTGGGGGGGGGGGGGGGGGGGTGTCCATGAAGTCATGGGTTCGAATCTTGGTGGTGTCTGGTGATTCAAGGGTGAAGAAAATTATGGATATTTTGGGGGGGGGGGGGGGGGGGGGGGGGTTGGTCTTCCTCAGCTAGAGCTCTAAGGTTCACCAATGGTGAATTTTGTGTCTGCTATCTTTTGCCAACCATTAAGGTAACAGCATTCCGACTTTGGGGATATGGATTATTTGATTTGTACCTGTTTTTATGTCTTCTTTTTTGGCCTGCAGCTGGTTGTATGTCTGAAAGATAGTTTGTTACCATTTTAAGGAGGCAACCAGGTTTGTGGTCTGTTCATCAGTCTATCATACAGCCTTACTGTGTAGTCTTAACAGTGTCAGTGAGGAGAAATCCAGTCATGTGTGTAACCATTTGTTTTATTCATATATAATGAAATGGTGGACAGGATAGCCTGGCGGTTCAACTGTTGCGCTTATGATCTGGCCTGGGTTCGATCCCAGGTTTGAGCTGTCTCATGGAGTTAACATCAGTGCCAACTCCATTCTCCCAATAGTCCTTAGGGTGAATTTATAAACCAAAGTCCAGTGCGCAGATGTACACAGAACATCTTGCCAGTGCGTTAAAACTTGTTGCCTTTCAGAAGAGTAGGCCATTAGATGCCGGTGGGAGTGGAAGACAAACTTTAAAAAACACATGCACAGGTGTTATACTTGACATCATCCATGAAGTTGGAATGCAGCTACCTTCATGGTGGGCAAAAAGGGAACTTGCATTTACCAAATCTCGCCATTGGTGGACCTAGGAGCTCTAGCCAAGAACAGGGGAAACAATTCAGGAAAGGAAATTTTTAAATGTTCCTTGAGATTTAATATTGACAGCTGTAATATTTTGTTACCAAATCTTGCTTTCTTAATGAAATTTGTTTCATTTAAGTTGATTTAACTGATTGTTTCAGGAACACTGAACAGTTATTGCAAACACAGTCATCAGAAAGAATGGCTTCTGAAATGGAAATAGATGATTCATTATACAGGTAAGGTTTTTCTCGCTTTGGTCAGGTACTTTAAGTTTAAAAGTCAGTTATATAACTAAACAAAAATTAAACCATGCTTTGTACTCATTTCATTGACACATACTATCATCACAACTTACTTAATTTGTATGTACGTGTATACATTGAACTTTTCACTCTTGAATGATTACAGTTCTGTTTATAAGCCAGTTTCAGAGGGCATGTCATTTATAATGATGAATGGAGGAGCAGAGTAGGAGAAAAGGGACAAGGAAGACGGTCTTGTTAACATTTTTAATGAAGCCTAGAGCAGCTTTTATGAATGATAACTTGACGATTGTCTACCAGATATTCATATGTGGTTAAACTGAAAGAAAATCAGTCATTTTTATAGAAACGTCTTTTGAATTTTCAGTTTTGGTCATTATCAAACTGTACCTTTGCCACAGTCAACAGCAATAATATGCTTTCGTTAGGACATTTTATCACTTTAGATGTTTCAGTGTTTGTCACATTGTACTTATTTGCAGTCAACAATGCTACTATGTTATGTTTTATCTGTTTCATTGTCAAACTGTATGCAGTCGAATGTGGTGTATTAAGTCTGGCATTTCATTAGTTTTAATCTTTGCCAATCTCAGCTTGTCACAGACAGTGGCATTTTGTGCCATAACTGACATTTTATCAGTTTTAGTGTTTGTCACTCTTTACTTGTGTATATTACAGTTGACACAGTACATTCTGTTTGACATTGTGCTACTGTATTGATCAGTATCAGTGTACTGTATGTTATATTTATGGTTGTGTTGCAGTCGACAGCGCTATGTGCTGGGCGACAGTGCCATGAAGCGAATGGCACAGTCTTCTGTGCTCATTTATGGTCTTGGAGGATTAGGTGTAGAAATTGGTAAGTATGCTGTGTTTGTATACATAAAATTTGTACAAAATAGTATTACTTTTCAGTTTAGTACTGCAAGATGCAGTGTGTGTCATATACAAAGAGCAGTTTAGCTTAAAATTTTGGTAATTTTTTCATAATTAATGATGTATTCATGGTCCAGACTAAAAGAGGTTGGTTGTTTTAAGTTATTAAAATCGAAGAGGTCTTATTCTATGTTGTTATTTTTTAAAGGAAAATATTCATACATTATGTGACTGTGCTAACAAGTGTGGTTGGTCTGTTTGCAGCAAAGAACATTGTTCTGGCTGGAGTGAAGGTGAGCAGCTCTTTACTGTCATTGTCTTTGCTTTATTAGTTTTTATTAGTCTTTTGTGATACAAGTGGTTTTCATTAGTGTCATCATCAGTATTTTTCCCCCCCTCTTTTTCTCACCATCAGTATTATCAGCTGCTGTTGTTCTTTTGTGCATGTAATGAATGATGTTTTTGGAAGAATTTTTGACAATTAAAGTGAAAAGAGATGAATAAAAAAAAATCAAAATGATTATCACTATGATCAGTCTTAGATGACTGCTGTTATTCTTTCAATCCCTGTAGATCTAGAATGAAGTCAGGGAGATAGATGAAAATAGGTGAGCCATTAAGTTGTAGGAAATTCTTACAGTTCTGTATTGGTATTTTGTATGAACATTTGGGAAGACCAATCCATGTAGTGGGCAGCGTCTGTAAATATAACCTAAATTATGTACATCTTCTTTAGGCTGTGATAGTTTTGTTAATTTTGTTAAAATGGGACCAACATAATCAAGTGTTGTAATATTTATAACAAAATACTAGTTGACTCAGATGTTTATATATATAAAAAGGCTTTGCTAAGAAGTGTCAGATATACAGGTGTACACATATGTTGATGCTACTAATTTAAAAAAAAACAGTTTTATAACCTATGCATTTGAAGTTCTAGTCATATCTTATATGACCTGAAGGTATGATGCTCTTCAGCAGCAAACAAAAATGATGGTTTTGACCAAAATGTGTGAAAGAAACATGCAGCATCTGAACTGTTTGTAAAATGTTACAACTCAGAAACGCAGCTTTGAAGCTAAATTTCTTTAGAGACTTATGGGACTTTCCGCAGAATCTTAAAAAAAATATTAAGACCTGTCAAATATGGCGAGGATTAGCATGGTAAGAGCTGGTGTTTTAGTTCAGGGTTTGCAGAGTCTCAAGCACATAATTTTATACATGTATGTATGTTTGGAAGCAGTCTTACATCTGAATCAAGCTGTCCTGTTTTCTGATCAATAATCACACTGTAATGATGAAATCTTCAACAATCCCTGTATGACTGCCAGATTTTCACCAAAATGCAGCACTCTGAAAATTGCATACTGTTGAACTTTTGGCAACATGAAGAATATTGACCAGATGGGGATGAGACCTCTGCAGAACTGCTGAGATTTAAGTCTGCAATTGTTGCCCTGCACATGAAGCTGATGACATTAAATTTTATGCTGTTCTTCTAGAAATTAAAAAAACAACTGAGGTTTTTTCTGATAAGGTTGGTTTAAAGGGTATTTTGGTATTTACATATCAATGCACAGTTCATTATTTTTAGAAGGCTTGCATGTTGACATTAGTAAAAGTATATTTGTGTGGTGTAACCTATGCTGCTGTGAACCAGAGGATATCTGTATATTGATATGTATGGGTATATTTATATGATTTAAGTATATTTTGCTTTAGCCAAAGTTTCCCATATATCCTGATATATACTAATATAGGTTTATGACTTTGCTGCTGTGTGTTTTCAGTCTCTGACAGTCCAGGACGCCAAACCATGCACTTTGTCTGACCTGGGCTCCCAGTTCTTTGTTCGCCAAGCTGATGTGGAATCCTCCAAGAACAGGTGCATGATGTTTTCTTTGCCTCTTTGTTTTTAATCCCCCCCCTCCCGTGAGCATGCCGGGGACTCTTTCAGGATAGATAGCATCCCCACTTTCTGAAAATAATATGCTAGGAGATTCCCTATTTCTATCTCTACTTTTGTTTATGCCTTTTTCAATTCTCCTGCCTTTTTTCTAGCAAATCTGAAATATTTTCCTATGAACTTTTTAATGGGCTGCCCTGAAGAGGGAATGTGTTGGCTGAGGCCAGAGGGGAGACCCCTGCAGGGAAGTGCAGGAGAAGACCAGGCACTGTTCATTCTGCCCAATATAGGGGGCGAAGCAGAAGATAGAAGATTGCTTTGATTATTAATGTATTCACAGATGGTTTGTTTTGATCTGTCACTGTTTTCCTATAGCTGAGACAAAGTGGATTTTGATTTCTGTAAAAGTTATTTACCCTTTTTTGTTTTGTTTTGTGTGTAAATAGTATCTTTTATCATGTGGACTTATCCATTTTTTGCAGGCAGTGATTTTTCTGTGGATTGTGTGTAGTTGTATTTGCATATGTGGACACAGAGGAAGAAAATAAAACATGCTTTCTGATTTTCACAGTGTACACAAAACACATGTGTGATTGCACATAGACACATGTGCACACACACACAAATACACACACACAAATACACACACACACACACACACACACACAAACACACACACACCCCACCCACACACACTCACACCCCACCCACACACACACTCACACACATACATAAACTGGTTTAATCCATGCAATGGAGTTTTGAGGGAGAGAGAGAGCGAGCGAGGGTGCATGCGTGTGTTGTTGTTGTTGTTGTCTTCGATTTTACGTCTGTTCACTTTCAGTGATATTAGACGAGGAAAAAAAATATATACAAGGGGTGTATGAGAATTGAGGTGGTTGTAGAGGCCCTACTGAAAAATGCGAGGGGGGAAAAGTAGTCTAATCATAAAAAGAAACCACGCAAAGCAAAAGATACAATTAAAAAAACCCACACCACTGAAACAAAAACATAAAAAGGGATTAACGTTAATGAAACTATAACAAATGTCCTATAGGACTATGCCAGAGACATTTTGCAATATCAAATGCCAAATTCAAATTATTGAATATGCTTCTAAGGGAGTTTTCAGAAAATTGAGGTAAAAAAGCTTTTGTATTCTTACATTCAAATATTATATGAGTATTGGAAATATTCTCACCACATAGATATTTACTGTTTCTACTGAATTTGGTTACGAATGCATTAAGTTTTATTCTATAAAACAAACTATTCACTCTTCTTGCTGTGGAGATATTTGAACAAGCCTTAGAATGGCTCACGACTCTTGCTTTATCAGTTTTGATGGCAGATCTGTTTAGAAATCTCTTTTAGGTGATACGTTTCTGTGACCTTTTTCCATGATGTTTGTTCTAATAAGTGGTAGCCCTCTTGTAATGATAAAGGCACGTGCAATGTTGCCGATTTCCGTTCATGCTTTGCACCTCTTTTAGCACCTCTATCAGCCAACTCATTTGGAAAGAATCCACTGTGTGAAGGCACCCAACAGAAAGTGACACTTGTGCCCTTTAAGGTTAAAAGGTGTATGACATGATTAATCTCTAATGCAATGTTTGAAGTTGCATGTGTGTGTGTGTGTGTGTGTGTGTGTGTGTGTGTGTGTGTGTGTGTGTGTGGTGTCCCTTGAGAGAATCAGGCTTATCATAGGTCTTTACTATGGACAGGGTTGTTTTTGAGGACCCAGGTATTGATTATATCTCATTTTACGGATTGTTTATGTTGTGCCTCCCACAGTACAGCGACTGTCCTGGTTTGACATTTATGGTTTGCCAGTGTGTTGATAAAAGGAGCAGCAGAATAGCTGTTTAAAAAAAAAAAAATCCAGTTTCAGTCTGTATATAGTTGTTACAGTTTTAATCTGATAGTGTGAATCTTTAATGAGGTAACAGCCTTGATATGGCCTCGTGTTGGTGGGGCTATAAACAGTATGATTCATCGGATTGGAATGGATTGGTGTGTGATCATAGAAAAGGAACGCTCCTTTTGTTTATCACTGATTTGATTAAACAGTGTGAATGTCAGTGTTATCTTTAGAGGTCAGACAGCTGACCTTGTGTGTGTGTGAGAGAGTGAGTGAGTGAGTGCGTGCGTGCATGAGTGTGTGTGTGTGCGTGAGTGTGTGTGTTAGAGTGTGTGTGTGTTATGTGTGTGTAGAGTGTGCATGTAGAAGAAGTAGTAGTTGTCTTCAGTTTTCCATCTTTTCACATAAAGTCATAATTGACTTTACTTATGTTTTTATTTTATTCTTTTGTGTGTGTGTACACATTTCTGTTTGTGTATATATATGTACCATATCACCAGTAGTGAAATTTTTGCGTATGCGACTGTTTTTGCCCACTATTAATTAAGGTAGCCGCATTCCGACTTCAGGGTTTGTGTGTGTTGTGTGTGTGTGTACTCTGTTGTGCAGCTACATGCACTTTTATAGGAAGAGCAGCCCACACTTTGCAGAGAAATTTGTTGACATAAATACAATAAAACAAACAACAGGGCGTGGAGATGGAAGTATAAAAGAAGAGTATGTCTTCTTTTGTCATTGGTGACAAGTTTCTGGATGTTTTTGATAAGGTAATCCAGAAACATACCTTAATTTATTTCTTAACAATTTCTCACCTGTGTAATAATGATAGATACCTGTTGGATTACAGGGCTGAAGCATGTGCTGGCAAACTGGCAGAACTGAACCCTTATGTGAAAATATCAACAAGAACTGAAGCTCTTACCTTGTCCACTGATCTTTCCTACCTGCAGGAGTTTCAGGTAAATGCTGCTCTTACCTTATCCACTGATCTTTTTTACCTGCATGAGTTTCAGGTAAATACTTCTCTTAGTCTTACCTTATCCACTGATCTTTTTTACCTGCAGGAGTTTGAAGTAAATACCACTCTTATTTTATCCACTGATCTTTCCTACCTGCAGGAATTTCAGGTAAATACCCGCTTTTACCTTATCAACTGATCATTTTTACCTGCAGGAGTTTCAGATAAACAACAGCTGTCACTTAGAATAAGATTTTATGTTTCTTTTTATTTTTTTATTTTTATTATAGTAAAGTATGACGATACAGATACCTGTTGTATAATTTTGTTTGGTAGGCTTTTAAAATGAAAATGTGACAGCTGTTGGGTATAATGTTTTATTTTTGTTGTGATTTGTTTTCCTTTTTCAAACTGTTGAATTCATATGATCAGATAGTGCTTAAGTATGCCATGTTGTTTTCCTTGTATTTAGAAGCAAAAAGCAAAACTATGCAGGATACATTATAAGGTTCTGTGATGTATGTTTTAAACTCTGATGTGATTATGTTTTGAACTTGAGTGCGTTGTGGTAACTGTTGTTCGTGTTATGTTGATAATAAAGATACATTTCAAGTCAAAAACACTTTAATCATCCCATGAAAGGCAGTTACATTTTAATTCTGATACATTTTTATTCTGTTAAGTGTTATTGCAGGTAAGTTTTGCTGTTTCTCTAAACTTTCTACAAATGTTTAAAAAAAAACCCACATGATTTTAAAATGATTTTGGTTTTGTTTCAGTGTGTGATATTGACAGAGTGCCCAATGTCTGTTCAGCTGTCTGTCAACAAATTTTGTCGATCCTGCTCTGTTCCTATAAAGGTAAGTGCTGATACATGAGCACTTTGATTTGTTGCTTTACAAGATTCAGCGCTATATAAATTCCATGCAATTATTATTATTATTATTATACATACATGTATACTTTTGAGCTCAGGAATTTTTTTTTTACATGCATCAGATTTGAAACAGTAGAAGTGCTAATGCACATTTTTTACGCTTTCTTTTCAAAAACACATACTGGGTTGAAGACACTAGGTATGACATATATACTGCAACTAGAACGTTGATCAGGCACGCCATTTTTCCAAGATTAGTGGGGTTTTGTTGTGTTGTTGTTGTTGTCATGGGGAACTTTTTATTGGATGGGAGAAGTGAAGACCATGTTGGTTTCATAAATAATAACTAGAATATCTATGTAGAATGGAAAGATAATGTATTTGGTGATAGCCTGAGTATGTCTGTAGTTTGCTTTGTTTTGAATTAAAAAACATCAACCAACAAACCTTTGGCAAGTAGCTTTTTTTCTAAAAAAAACAAACGCATGGATTCCACAGCGCTCTCTGATTTGATATAGTATGGGAAAATACATGTATATTGTTATTTTTGCAGTTATCATTTGTTTTTTCTTTTAGATCGAGGATAATAGAATTAGCACTCATGTGCTTTTTTACATCCAGTCCCCATGTGTATGTGGTTTTGCAAATTTTGTCATTTGTTCCATTGAAGATGTGATGCGATGTTGGAAAAGACGGGAGTGAATGGAACACGGCAGTGTATGTGTTTTTGTTGCAGTTCCTGAGCTCAGACGTGTTTGGAGTGTTCAGCAGTGCCTTCTGTGACTTTGGGGACACCTTTGAAGTCGCTGACCCCACCGGTGAGGAGTCCAAAGAGGTCTTCATTGCCAAAGTCACCAAGGTGAGAGAGAGATAGAAGAGCCGTGTTTTGCTGCTTGTTAATGACTGCTTTAAAAAGGAATATTTTAAAAACTGCATCAGCTGCTTTTCATGGGTGTAGAGATCACATGGGGCCTGTACATAGACTTCTCTGGTTTTTTTTTAGTCTGCTTTTAGCTGTGGTACCAGAGCAGCTTATACCTAGACTTGTCCAGAAGTTTGTGTCTGCTTTTAGCTGTGGTACCAGAGCAGCTTATACACAGACTTGTCCAGAAGTTTCTATCTGCTTTTAGCTGTGGTACTAGAGCAGCTTATACACAGACTTGTCCAGAAGTTTCTGTCTGCTTTTGGCTGAGGTACCAGAGCAGCTTATACACAGACTTGTCCAGAAGTTTCTATCTGCTTTTAGCTGTGGTACCAGAGCAGCTTATACACAGACTTGTCCAGAAGTTTCTATCTGCTTTTAGCTGTGGTATAGGCGCTTATACAAGACTTGTCTAGAAGTTTCTGCCTGCTTTTGGCTGTGGTACCAGAGCAGCTTATACAGATTTGTCTAGGAGTTACTCCATGTCTGCCTGTAATGTAACTGTGATGCCAGTCTATTGTTATTCATGACTGTTGACTCCAGTTGTGACATGTTATGAATCCGTTCTGGAAGATTTGCCAATAAATAACTGCACGTGCTGCATTTTCACAAAATTGCATGATGTTTGGTGTAACAAGTGTATTAGAGCACTAACTTAATTTAGTTTATAGATTTTCCTTTTTTTACTGGTTTAATTTAATGGTAAAGGATGCAATAATGTATTTCAGTATAATCATTAAGAAATTTGTTCTTAGATAGATGGCTTGATGAAAAAAAGCAAATGCATTGCTTATTCAATGCACCATCTGGAAATAAAATTTTGACTTGACTTTTTGACTTGACTAGGATCGTTGGTTCAATCTTTCATCAATGGAAGTGAATGACTTGTTTTCAAGTTAGTGAGAATAAATCATACGTTTTTTCTGTTTGAGGACTATGGGGGGTGGGACAGCGTAGAGCATTAGCTGGTTTGTTTTTTCTGCAGGCAAACCCTGGTGTGGTGACCTGCCTGGACAACCAGCTGCATGGTCTGGAGACAGGGGACATCGTGACCTTCAAGGAGGTCAAGGGCATGGAGCAGCTGAACTCCCAGCAGTGTGAAGTCAAAGGTAGCAGCAAGCTGAGCACTCTTGTGTTTTCTTCATTTCGTGATCTGATTCATTAGTTGAGGATGAGTTGATCTTTATTGGTTGTCATGGTGGATGTGTGCTTTTGTGTGTGTTTGTGTATGGATGAATTTGTATGTTTACTTTAATATAATAATAATAAAAATGATATATGGAATTTGTGTAGTGCTGAATCTTGTAAAGTAAACAAATCAAAACGCTTGCATTCATAACATTCACAACCGATCACAAAAGATTTACCAATTTTGGAATTACACACATATATATGTATATACATTAGTGTTCTTTGTTCACTTGTAAAAGTATGTTTGAATATCAGTGCTTTAGCACTTTCTTTCACTCACCAATAGGTCAAAATGAAGCAAAGTTTTCTAAAACAATTTTTCTCTACACCCATGTCTGTTAACATGTCAGCTTTGGTTGGTTGGTGGCTTATTGTAGATTTTGTTTTCTTTTTCAGTTCTGAGTCCCACAACTTTCTCTATCTGTGACACAAGCGGCGGTGGGTTTGGAGAGTACGTAGGTGGTGGTATCATGAAGCAGATGAAAGTGCCAAAGACAGTCCACTTTGTGAGTACTGACTGCTGTTGATTTGCCTGTTGCCATTGAGTTGAGTGTTGCTGTTGATTTTTGTGATTGAACAACAGAGGGCTAGCCTACACTTTGTGCTTGCTAGCAGAATGAGGGATACCAAAAGCAGTTTTGAAGCTGGTTTAATGTTGTTGTCGATTGCATGCAAAGTTCTGGTTTTAAGGACAGTGCATGTCTGTTAAAGTTCAGACTGTGCAGGCCATATCCAAGTTGCCTCTTCTTCAAAAATTGAAACTTAATTAAAGATTGCCAGCTATTAACAGATTTGAAAACTTATGGCTGTGTTTCATTAAAGATTGCCAGCTATTAACAGATTTGAAAACTTATGGCTGTGTTTCATTTTCTTTACTAAGTATACAAGTTTGAAACAAATCAAATTTCAGGGTTTTTTGTTCTTATAACTCTGCTGTATTATTGTTATAGTTCAAATACTGGTGACCTCAAGAGCATTCATTATAATGAGATCTGTTTGCAGTGCATGCATTGCCTTTTGTGTTTCAGAAATCCTTAGAGGACCAGCTGGTATCACCCAGTCTCTTGATGCCAGACCTGTGCAAATTCACTGTACGTATTCAGCACTGAACTGCTGTTTTTGTTGCTATAGATGAATGTTGTTTTCATTGATGGAAAAAAAATCTATTTTAATATCATATTTGTCTATATATTTTTTCATACTTGAATGAATTGTGTGATGTGAAAAGCAAGATCAGAGATAGGATGGAGCTGTAGAAAATATATCCTGGCTTGTTCTTTTTCACTTGCCTAAGCAGTAAGATGTCATATGGGGTTCAATATGTCAGGAAGTTTTCAGAATTCCATCTCTTTGGTATCAAAATTTTCTTTTTCGTTTCAGCTTTGTTGGAAAACCCCCTGAAAGTGTCAAATACTGTGATGAATGGTTTCATACCATCGTTGTAAAAACACAGCACTACCCATCCCACCCAATATGGCCATTCAGTATGATTTACTGTAGCAGCTGTGATCGGGAAAACATTGGCTTTCTGAATTTCATTGATGGTAATCTTTTTACTGAAATTGATATGTAGTCATCATTTTTGTGTAATTTCTTTTTCACTTTTTCTATTTTGAAGTAATACAGAGCCAGTGGTAATCATTTGACATGAAAAAAGTGCAGGTCAGTTCCCCCCCCCCCCTCAAAAAAAAGAGAAAAAAAAGCCACATAGATAAACTTTATAAAAAAATGTTTGGCTTTGTGTAAGCGCTTTGATTTGTCTGTGCAAGATACAGCGCTATATAAATTCCATTTATTATTATTATTATTATTATTAGAAATGGTTGTGAAGAGAAAGTGAAAGGTTACAGATGGTTGTGTGTTTTCTGCAGGCGCCCATGAACCTTCATTTGGCATTCCAAGCCCTGCACCAGTTCTGGGCAGAAACTGGCCGTCTGCCTCAACCATGGTAAACGATATAGTCACGCTCCTTACCTCTCTGTGGAATAACCGTCACTTACTTAACTGGGATCCATTTCAAGTGCATTCCCCTCCCCCACCTTATTCCTCTGCTCTGTTTCTTTGTGTGTCAGATGCATTGACATTGTCTGTGTTTATTCATAGAGTGAAGGTTTCTTTGTGTGTGTGTCAGGTGCAGTGACATTGTGTGCATAGAGTGAAGGTGTTTGTGTGTGTATGTGTGTCAGGTGCAGTGACATTGTGTTATAGAGTGAAGGTTTCTTTGTGTGCCAGGTACCATGACATTGTGTTGATAGAGTGTTCTGTGTGTGTGTCAGGTGCAGTGACATTGTGTTATAGAGTGTTCTTTGTTGTGCGTGCCAGGTGCCATGGCATTGTGTTGATAGAGTGTTCTTTGTGTGTGTGTGTGTGTGTTTGTGTCAGGTGCGGTGACATTGTGTTATAGAGTGTTTCGTTGTGTTGTGTGTGTTGTGTGTGTGTCAGGTGCAGTGACATTGTGTTGATAGAGTGTTGTGTGTGTCAGGTGCAGTGACATTGTGTTGATAGAGTGTTGTGTGTGTCAGGTGCAGTGACATTGTGTTGATAGAGTGTTCTGTGTGTGTCAGGTGCAGTGACATTGTGTTGATAGAGGTTTGTGTGTGTCAGGTGCAGTGACATTGTGTTGATAGAATGTTGTGTGTGTCAGGTGCAGTGACATTGTGTTGATAGAGTGTTGTGTGTGTCAGGTGCAGTGACATTGTGTTGATAGAATGTTCTGTGTGTGTGTGTCAGGTGCAGTGACATTGTGTTGATAGAGTGTTCTTTGTGTCAGGTGCAGTGACATTGTCTGTGTTGATTCACAGAGTGAAGAAGGTTTCTTTGTGTATGTGTGTCATCAGGTGCAGTGACATTGTGTTCATTGATAGAGTGAAGAAGGGTTCTTTGTGTGTGTGTGTCATCAGGTGCAGTGACATTGTCTGTGTTCATTGATAGAGTGAAGAAGGGTTCTTTGTGTGTGTGTGTCATCAGGTGCAGTGACATTGTCTGTGTTCATCGATAGACTGAAGAAGGGTTCTTGTGTGTGTGTGTGTGTGTGTGTGTCATCAGGTGCAGTGACATTGTCTGTGTTCATTGATAGAGTGAAGAAGGGTTCTTTGTGTCTGTCTAGTGCAGTGACATTATCTGTGTTCATTGATAGAGTGAAGAAGGGTTCTTTGTGTGTGTGTCATCAGGTGCAGTGACATTGTGTTCATTGATAGACTGAAGAAGGGTTCTTTGTGTGTGTGTCATCAGGTGCAGTGACATTGTCTGTGTTCATTGATAGACTGAAGAAGAGTTTTTGTGTCTGTCTAGTGCAGTGACATTGTCTGTGTTCATTGATAGACTGAAGAAGGGTTCTTTGTGTGTGTGTGTGTCATCAGGTGCAGTGACATTGTCTGTGTTCATTGATAGACTGAAGAAGGGTTCTTTGTGTGTGTGTGTGTGTCATCAGGTGCAGTGACATTGTCTGTGTTCATTGATAGAGTGAAGAAGGGTTCTTTGTGTCTGTCTAGTGCAGTGACATTGTCTGTGTTCATTGATAGAGTGAAGAAGGGTTCTTTGTGTCTGTCTAGTGCAGTGACATTGTGTTCATTGATAGAGTGAAGAAGGCTTCTTTGTGTGTCTTGTCTAGTGCAGTGACATTGTCTGTGTTCATTGATAGAGTGAAGAAGGCTTCTTTGTGTGTCTTGTCTAGTGCAGTGACATTGTCTGTGTTCATTGATAGAGTGAAGAAGGCTTCTTTGTGTCTGTCTAGTGCAGTGACATTGTCTGTGTTCATTGATAGAGTGAAGAAGGCTTCTTTGTGTGTCTTGTCTAGTGCAGTGACATTGTCTGTGTTCATTGATAGAGTGAAGAAGGCTTCTTTGTGTGTCTTGTCTAGTGCAGTGACATTGTCTGTGTTCATTGATAGAGTGAAGAAGGCTTCTTTGTGTGTGTGTCATCAGGTGCAGTGACATTGTCTGTGTTCATTGATAGAGTGAAGAAGGGTTCTTTGAGTGTGTGTCTGTCTAGTGCAGTGACATTGTCTGTTCATTGATAGAGTGAAGAAGGGTTCTTTGTGTGTGTGTGTCATCAGGTGCAGTGACATTGTCTGTTCATTGATAGACTGAAGAAGGGTTTTTTGTGTGTGTGTCATCAGGTGCAGTGACATTGTGTTCATTGATAGACTGAAGAAGGGTTCTTTGTGTGTGTGTCATCAGGTGCAGTGACAGTTCTGATCGTATAGTGGCTTTGGCAAAGACATGCAGTGCTAACATTGCCTCAAGGGTAAGAATCTTTTAGATTTTGTGTGTGTGTGTCTTCAATTTTACGTCTGTTCACTTAAAGTGATATTAGACGAAATTTTGTGTGAGTGTGCACGTATGTGTGTGTATGTGTTTTTGGTGTTTGTTTTGCCTGTGCATACTTTTTATTTATTTATTTATTTTTTAAATTCTTTTATATCGAGGTTAATGGAATAAGCACTTATATGCTTTTTTTTACATCCAGTCCCCGTGTGTATGTGGTTTTATAAATTCTGTTATTCTTTGTGTGTGTATGTGCACGTGTGTGTGTGTGTGTGCAAATTGTTTGATAAATTTACTTTATTATTCATGGCATGAAAGTTGAAATGTTCATCGCAGTCAACTAAAAGTGGCAACAATAGTACAGATAAAGCAGAACAGTACAGCTATAACTGTGGCAATAATAGGATGGATAAACCTGCATAAACTGACTGACCTCTGCTGCATTGACCTTGTTTTCACCACCATGTGCAGAATCAGACGGAGCCTGAGGAGGTGGAGGAGAAGATAGTTCGCTGCCTGTCTCACACAGCTGCAGGGTGCCTGGCCCCCATGTGTGCCGCCATGGGAGGCATCGTTGCCCAGGAGGGGCTGAAGGCGCTCACCGGCAAATTCCTCCCTCTGTCGCAGTTTGTGAGTGGTGGACACCTCTGTTCCTGTCCTGTCCAGTCATAGGTCAAGACTTTCAGACTGTTTTCATTTTCAGCATCATGTAAGATTAGGTTAAGACTTTCAGACTGTTTTCATTTTCAGCATCGTGTAAGCTTAGGTCAAGACGTTCAGACTGTTTTCATTTTCAGCATCATGTAAGCTTAGGTCAAGACTTTCATCAGACTGTTTTCATTTTCAGTACCGTGTAACCTTAGGTCAAGACTTTCAGACTGTTTTCATTTTCAGCACCATTATTAGAATCAGTTACTCAGGTGTTCGTCATATCCAAAATCTGCTTTTTGAAACTCTTTTTTTAAAATAAATGATATTGCTGTAAAGAGGAACAGTTGTTTTCTTGGTGATAATAAAATAAAAAAAGTGTGACTGTGTGTGAGATTTGTTTCTTGTTGAGGGCATCACCTTTAAGTGAACTGTATAAAGAGAACGTATTGCAGAGTGTACAAAGGTGAGATCATTTCAACAGGTTGCAGCTCAGCCCTATTACCTTATGATCAAAGTACTTTGGGAAAGAAGGTTTTTGAAGCACAGAAAAAAAGAGATGGTTTTAAGTGTTTGTGTGTGTGTGTGTGTGTGTGGCTGGCAGCTGTACCTGGATGCCATGGAGACCATACCAGACCTGTCCTCTACCTGTCCTGAATCATTCCAGCTGAGGTGAGAATTAAATTGACTGTTCCTGTGTTGGGGGAACGGGATAGCCTGGTGGTTAGTGTGATGCGCTCATGATCTGCTGACCCGAGTTCGATTCCCGTTCCTCTGGAGTTAACATCAGTGCAGACTCCACTCTCCCCAAAAGTCCTTCGGATGAGACTATAAACCGAGGTCCCGTGTGTGAATGCATGCAGAACATTTTGCACACACGTTAAAACCTGTTCCGCTTTTTGGAAGAGTAGGCCATTGTGTGCCGGTGGGAACAGATGACAATATTTACAAAACTGCATACACAGAGGGACTGGATGAAAAAAGCTTACAAGTGCTTATTCCATTATCCTCGAAATAAAAGAATAAATAAAAAAAAAAAAATAAACTAGTGTGCATTGAGCAGACTGTGGAATTGTTAGTTTATTTTTTTGTTTCTCTTTTATCAGTTTTGTTTCTCACTATTTTCAATTCTGTTTGGTAGACATGCTGGCTGTGTGGGAAAGAGGCTGGCTTTTGGATGTAGATATTAACTGCATCCTTGAATTGTGAAAACTTTCCTTGTAACTTTGGAAAATTCTTTCAGTTTTGTGCTGGAAACTCTGAAAACACTTTAAAAGTGAATGAGGAATATTATAAAGATACAGAAGAGATTTTCAGAGATCTGAAGCTTTTAATTCCCTAGGAACTTTGCCAGTTTGTTCCAACTTTACTTTGTAGAAATTTTATGGGAAGGCCTTCTGAAAGGAAAATCTAAAAAGTAATGATCAGTAGATAAAAAGCAAGATCACTACTGTAAAACCTTTCTGGTTTTCTTAATTTATTTTTTTAAAGATACTTTCAGATTTTTTCTTCTTCTTCAACTGTCAAGTCTTTTGTTCATCCCCCAGCACCCTCCCCCCAACCAAATCTCCGTTATTATTTTAAATTTTTTATCTGGCACAGGTTTATGTATTTATTTTCTTTGTACTGTATGGCTTGTAGACTTGTGGATTAATTGTTGAGTGTGTGTGTGTGTAAATGGTTTCAGGAATGACCGCCTGGATCCACTTCGTATTTGTGTAGGCCAGGAGGTGTGTCAGAAGCTAGCAGACGCTCGCCTCTTCATGGTCAGTACCTTCACCTTTTTTGTTGTTTGGTTGTGATTTAAAAAAACCATGATGTACTGTACCTTGTTGGAGATGGGATAGCTCAGTGGTCGGAGCACTCGCTTTCCTCCAGCCAAGTTAAGCAGCGTCGAGCTTGGTTACCAGTTAGATGGGTGACCGTTTGCGCGCCTTGGCTTCAGCACAGTCCCCCCCAGTTCACCCAGCTGTAAATGGGTACCTGCCTCTTTAGGGTTAGGGAAGGTAAAGCAGTGAGGGAGAGGAGATGGGCGCCGCCCTCAATATGCTGGCCCTAGAGAAGTGAGGTCTCTGACGCCTCACTCCCCTATGACCTTATAGGTTATGGGACACCTTTACCTTTACTGTACCATGTCAGACTGTCACAGACTTGGTCAGAATAGAAGCTTTGTTGGCCTGCTTTACTGAAGAAGTCTGGCAGAAACACGCTTTCTTGTCATGAACCAGCAGCACGGATTCTGGTAGATATTTTTAAAGTTTGTGTTTGTATAGATCTTCGTGCAGTTTCTTTCTTCATGAACACAGTCTGCTTCCTTCTGGTTGGAGGTACAGCTCCACAATTGAAAACATACACGAAGAAGATGAACTTTTTTCCAAAATGTAGTCATTTTCTTTCAGCACTAAGGATTGCTTCACCTTATGTCTTTGTTTTCTTTCTTTCTTTGTTTAAAAAAAAAAAAAATCATTTTGGTGATTTTCAGTTTTTATCTGTGTCATGTGTAAGAAACTTGCCATTCTTTTATCTACATAACAGAAACGTGTTGGTGAGCATATCTGAACTTGATTCTTAACATTTTAAAGGGATGACTTGATTTAGTGCAGGTTGTTAAATACTAGTTTGTCATGTTACAGTTGTACTTTGTATGTGTGTTTCTTTAATGCATTATTTGTTATGTATTGTTGACTGTTATTGTCTACCTTATACAGGTGGGATGTGGTGCGATTGGCTGTGAGATGCTGAAGAACTATGCTCTGTTGGGTGTTGGAACAAGCTCCAAAGGCCAGGTCAGGGTCTTTCGGTTTTTGCATTAAGCTCTCTGAATTTTTGATATTTTATCTATTTATTTGTTTTGTTTGTGTTCATCTTTGTTACTTCATGTTAGTTAAGTCATTCCATTTTTGCATATTAACTGCAGCAATTCTTCCTGGGGTACACAAAAGAAAAGAAAACACAGCAAATTTGCGTGTTTTTACCTTCATACATAGCTGTGTGAATGTATCTCAGAGGTGTGTTCATTGACTAGTATTGACACGCTGTTCAGATCTTATGGATGGATAGGCTCCATCCCAAGACTGAGGTTGGCGTGCTGTGTGTATCTCCAGGTCATTCTGTCTGGGCCAGTTGCATGCATTTAGCCAGCCTACTGCCTTACTGTCCAGTCCTTGACATCCTCTGTCCATTGACGTCTTGAGTCTTCCTCTATCTACCTCTCTTTCCTTCCTTCCACTCTGCCTGTCAGCGCTGTTTTGGGTTGTAGACAGTCATGCCTTATGATATGTCCAAAATAGGAGTTGTTAGGATTTGGGCTGTTTTCAGTAGTTCCTTTTTGAACTGCTAATAAAGTGAAGGCGTTCGTTTGGTATTTTGTCTCCAACATGCTTTTCAGCTATTAGAGCTTCTGTATAAGTTTATTCTTTTAAAACATCTTGCATTTCTTATGGTTTTATGACTCCAGCTAAGGGGCACAACAGTAGTATATGATAAGTGACAAGTGTCAAATTATGTTATCCATTTCTGGGTATAGGTATATATCATGTGACTGAGAAATTCCTGAGTTAATTCAACCAGCTGTTGCCTTCCCCTTTGCTTCTGCTTCTGGGTCGGAGTTTGCACTGGAGGTGAAGGTGCATGGAATTTTTAAGTAGAACAGGCTGACATCCCTGATATGGATGGCCTTTGTGGTCGGTGTTTGTGGAATGAAATGCAATCACATTTGTGCCTCTGTTTTTATTTGTGTATGTTTGTAATGAATGATCTGTAGAGAAGTTAATAAAGTTTCATCATTATTTATGTGAGCATGTACTGCAGTATTATTTTGATGTACTCATGTTCTTATTGAATAAAACATGTAATTTTTTCATCTGTGTTTAGTACTTGATAGTTTTCTCTGACTTGTCTGTACTTCTGATTGCAGATCACAATAACGGACAACGACTTGATAGAGAAGTCTAACCTGAACCGCCAGTTTCTTTTCCGCCCTCATCATATACAGGTACTTGCTGGAGCCTCCCTCTGAACTGGCATACACCGCTTTGCTCTGATCTAAGCTTCTTTTGATACAAGCATAGAACAAGACGAGACTTGCTCTTATTTCAAGTGGGGTTGTGTTGGTTTTTGTTTTTTTATTTTTGGGTGGGTGGGGGGAGGGGGTTACGCAGGTGGCATGCTTTAAGGACTGTTTCTGCAACATTATGGCAAGTATTGTGGCTTTTGTTTATCAGAAAGAAAACAAAAATCTAAACATTACATTATGGCAGGTATTGTGGCTTTGATTATCAGAAAGAAAACAAAAATCTAAACATTACATTATGGCAGGTATTGTGGCTTTGATTATCAGAAAGAAACAAAATCTAAACATTACATTATGGCAGGTATTGTGGCTTTGATTATCAGAAAGAAAACAAAAATCTAAACATTACATTATGGCAGGTATTGTGGCTTTGATTATCAGAAAGAAAACAAAAATCTAAACATTACATTATGGCAGGTATTGTGGCTTTGATTATCAGAAGAAAAAAAAATCTAAAATTACATTATGGCAGGTATGTGGCTTTGTTATCAGAAAGAAACAAAGATCTAAACATTACATTATGGCAGGTATTGTGGCTTTGATTAT
This sequence comes from Rapana venosa, assembly GCA_028751875.1. NCBI lineage: Eukaryota > Metazoa > Mollusca > Gastropoda > Neogastropoda > Muricidae > Rapana > Rapana venosa. The sequence continues at coordinate 5,887,056 of CM054147.1, read as the reverse complement.
CAGAAAGAAAACCAAATCTAAATTACATTTGGCAGGTATTGTGGCTTTTGATTATCAGAATGAAAACCAAATCTAAACATTACATGTATGGCAGGTATGTGGCTTTGATTATCAGAGAAACAAAATCTAAACACTACATTATGGCAGTATTGTGGCTTTGTTTATCAGAAGGAAACAAAATCTAAATTACTTTGGCAAGTATTGTGGCTTTTGTTTACCCCCCCACACCCCCCCCAAAAAAAAATCTAAACATTGCAAGTATTGTGGCTTTTGTTTATATAAAAAAAAGTTAAAAAATCACTGAATGCTTTTTCATTGCGAGATGCTGAATAGCTAGTTTTTAATCATTATACTGGTGGGCAGTTCTCATCTTTGAAGAGCAGATTGAAGAGTGTTACACCATACCCTGAAGTGTGTGTGTGTGTGCTGAGTTATCACTGAGTGTGTGTGTGTGTGCTGAGGTATCACTGAGTGTGTGTGTGTGTGCTGAGGTATCACTGATGTGTGTGTGTTGTGTGTGTGTGTGCTGAGGTATCACTGAGTGTGTGTGTGTGTGCGTGCTGAGTTATACACTGAGTGAGTGTGTGTGTGTTGCTGTGTGTGTGTGCTGAGGTATCACTGAGTGTGTGTGTGTGTGTGTGTGCTGAGTTATCACCGAGTGAGTGTGTGTGTGTTGCTGTGTGTGTGTGCTGAGTTATCACCGAGTGAGTGTGTGTGTGTTGCTGTGTCCTCAGAAACCCAAGTCCACTACAGCAGCACAGGCAGCTCTAGAAATCAACTCAGGTGAGTCATTTACTACTGCCCTGCTGCTGGTACACCTTGAAAACTTAATCAAGTCATCAACAGTTTATTGTGTGCTTGTAAGTGAAATGTTTATAAATTCATTTCTTGCTTTTATATTTTGTAGAACCTATTGAAATGATATTCAGTTTATAGTGTGTTTGTTAATTGTTTATTATTGATGGTTTTGTAGGAAAAGTTGTACAATACTTCCTTTTTACTTCATTTTCTTGTATGCTAAAGGTAACTTTTTTGAAGCAGTGTAAAACAGATTTTAAAAAATATGCCACTGCTGCTGTATTTCTTAAGCAAACTGAAAGAAACATGAAGATGGAAGAAAATAATAATAATAATAATAATGTATGGAATTTATATAGCGCTGAATCTTGTAAAGCAACAAATCAAAGCGCTCAGATTTCATTTCATACCACTTTAAGTCACGGCAGATTTCTCCGTGAAATTCGGGCTGCTCTCCCCGGGGAGAACGCGTCGCCACAAGCGCTGCGCCACCCTTTTTTTTTTTTTTTTTTTTTTTCATGTCTGCAACTGTATTTGTTTCCCTATCAGAGTGGCTTTTTTCTAAGAATTTTGCCAGGGACAACTCTCTTGTTGCCGTGGTTTTTTTTACGTGCGCTAAATAATTACGTGTAACACACGGGACCTCGGTTTATTGTCTCATCCGAAAGACTAGCGCCCAGACCACCACTCATGGTCTAATGGATGGGGGAAAAGTTTCCGGTCCAAACGGGGTACGAACCGCCGCACACTTCAGACCCGGACTTTTCGCTTTCTAGACACGCGCGTTACCTCTAGACCACCGATCCACCCTTTGAAGCACGAGTCATACTGTTTTGTTATGAAATGGTTTCTAACAATAATTTTCAAATTAACACATTTCTTCCTGCGGCATGAGTCCCTCGTGACTTACTCGTTGTTTGCAAGAGACCGCGGAACGAGGGACTCATGTCCTGAACATTACTTTAGTTTTTGGTGAATAGTTTCAGTCAGCCTTGCTAACTTCCTGTTATATGAAGTCAGATTACTCTTGGTTCTTCCTGTGCCACGTGTCAACTGTGTGGTCCAACAATCCATTGAGAAACACAATTTTAATGACTATTTTTCTGACCTCGCCCTATTTCAGCAGTGATGGCTTGAAATTTACTTGGTCTGGAGAATGAGATTGCTCAATTTTATGTGGGACGAAAAGGGTTAATGAATTCAAACCGTAGACTTGCACAGACTGTTGACGCATATTATGTGTATGCGGCTGTCTTCTTTCATATAAGAAATTAGTTTATTATATGCTTTATCAGTATTTGTTGATTAGTTTGATATATTTTTCAGTAACCATTCTGTGCAGTGTAACCCGCCTGTGTCCATTTTCCTTATCCTTAACTCTCAGAAAACCATTTTCCATTCCTTTATGAGGGTTTTTTGTGTGTGTTAGTGATGTTTTTCAATTTTTATTTGTTTTGAATAACAATTTATAAATGTCTGTATGTTAGAGAGAGAGAGAGAGAGAATAATATGTGTCAAGCATATTTTTGAGATCACTGAAATGTCAAGGTAACTTTGACAGTATTGTGTGTTCTTGTTGTTTCAGGTCTTCACATTGAGGCACAACAACACAAAGGTAAATATTGATGTCATGAACAAAACGATGCCAGTGTTTAGTGTTCAGTAAAAACTCTTGTCCTTGTGTTAAAGTGCATCTCTTCTTTCCTATTTACTGCATTCTTTTAGGCTTTCTCATTCAAATTCCAGATGAAATGTCAGTATAACTTTATGATAGATTTTGTTTGAATTGATTGAATCACTCATGTGTCAGGCTTAAGGTCAGTACAACTGAACTCTATGATTACTTAAAGTACTGATCTATCAGTATTCACTATTGTGGACCGGGAGTTGATTTTTCTGCAGCAAGGTAAGGTTGAGGGGAGAAAAAAAAGAGGAAGACCACCAACATCCTACATTGCCAACATCTCTGAGATCAGTGGTCTGGGAGGAGGGCTACAGGAGATGGTAGAACTCAGCAGAGACAGAGAAAAATGGTGAACCCTGGTAGCATTGCGTAGAGCTCCTGCCGATGACAGCGGTGATGGATACAGTTGTGTCTTTAGAGTTGATAGCAGTAACTGTCATGTTCATCTTCTCATTCTGCTGTACTCTCATTTGGTTGTTTTAGAATGTGAGTTGTAGCCACTATTTTGGCAGAGCATACAGATTTTTTCACCAAAAACATGAACTGAGACGTTGTGTGTGTAGTGCGTGTGAAGTATGGTACGTAAGTGACGAAGCTTGTGGCTTGCCCCTCAGTGTTGGTGGTGTGCCTGTGTTGCTCAGTGTGTCCCCAGACGGAGACCACCCACTACCCAGACGCCTTCTTTGAGGCCCAGGACGTCATGGTCAACGCGCTGGACAATCTGGAGGCCCGCAGATACATGGACAGGTGGGACTGAATCTGCGTGTGTGTGTGTGTAGGGGGGTGTGTTGGTGAGTGTGAGTGTAGGGGTGTGTGTGTTGGTGAGTGTGTGTAAGTGTGTGTGTGTGTAGGTGTGTGTGTAGGGGTGTGTGTGTTGGTGAGTGTGTGTGTGTGTAGGGGTGTGTGGTTTGTGTGTGTGGTGCGTTTGTGTGTGTGTGTATAGTGTGTGTGTTTGTGTGAACAACTTTTGTCTTTGTTCCACATTTTCTGTGTTTTCCGTTTGATTTTTGTATAGGTTATTCTCCCCATTTCCCTATCCCTTATCTTCATCCTCTCATTCATATGGGTACCAACTATGGTCATCGGACAGATGACACAAGCATACCCAGCATGCACCCTTCTACCTGGAGAAGGATGGGCTCTGCCAGGTTCAATTTGCCCCCCTCCATGACTTACTGCTTGAAGTATCATGAGTGTAGGTCCTAGCCACTCTTCATGGGCTCAGGGAGAAGTTCGGCAAAAGTCAGAAATGGATAACTGATGAGGGTGACAGTGAAGCTGTGTGGGAAAGTATTTCTCTGATACTTTTGAGCAAAGCTACCTTAAAATTCTTACATTGGATCTTGTCTTACCAGGTTTGGAACATCGAAAATATTATAAAACACAGGTTTGCTTGTCTGTCTGCTATAGTCGCTGTGTGACCAATCAGAGACCTCTGTTGGAATCGGGAACCATGGCAACCAAAGGTCATGTTCAGGTCATTGTTCCACACATGACCGAATCGTATACCAGTCAGGTTAGTCTGTGTGAAGAACTAAAGCTTTTAGTCGATTTTGTCAAAACGAGAAAGTCTGTGGTGTGTGTGCGTGTGTGTGTGTGTGCGGGCATGTATTTGTGCATGCTTGTGTGTGCAGGCTTGTGGTTGTAAATGATTATGTATGACTGTATATTTGAGACTGGTGAGAGCTAGATAACGATGGAATTAAAATCTCATATGCTATGTTAAAATTATGTAGGCAGTAGGTAAGTAGAAGAACTTGGTAAAACATAAAGGGTAAAAAGAACACAGGCTGGTCTTGAAAGGGCTTTTCTCAGAGTGTACAAATGTATGTTAACTGCTTCATGGCTCTCGTTACATGTTTATGACTATTTTTTATTTTTTATAACTGATTATTTAAAAAAAATAGTTGAAAAATGTATAATGAGACCAATGAAGCAGAGGAATGAAAACACGCATAAAAAGACCAGAAGAAGGTTAATAAAAAGAAAAGGGTGTGGGGGAGGGAGAGAGATAATGCATGCTAAGTTCATGTTCATTGGAATAGCAATAGAAATGAGAAAAAAAACGAGATTTCCATTCTGTTATTCCCTAACCTAAATGTATGAATTAATCTAGGAACAAGAAAAAACGAGATTTCCATTATGTTATTCCCTAACCTAAATGTATGAATTAATCTAGACATAAGAAAAAAACGAGATTTCCATTCTGTTATTCCCTAACCTAAATGTATGAATTAATCTAGACATAAGAAAAAAACGAAATTTCCATTCTGTTATTGCCTAACCTAAATGTATGAATTAATCTAGGAACAAGAAAAAACGAGATTTCCATTATGTTATTCCCTAACCTAAATGTATGAATTAATCTAGACATAAGAAAAAAACGAGATTTCCATTCTGTTATTGCCTAACCTAAATGTATGAATTAATCTAGACATAAGGAAAAATGAGATTTCCACTCTTGTTATTCCAAAACCTAAATGTATGAATTAATCTAGAAATGAGAAAAAATGAGATTTCCATTCTATTATTCCCTAACCTAAATGTATGAATTAATCTAGACATAAGAAAAAAACGAGATTTCCATTCTGTTATTCCCTAACTTAAATGTATAAATTAATCTAGGAACAAGAAAAAACGAGATTTCCATTCTGTTATTCCCTAACCTAAAGGTATGAATTAATCTAGAAATTAGGAAAAACGAGATTTCCATTCTGTTATTCCCAAACCTAGATGTACGAGTTTATCTCTCTATTAAGTTGTTCTAGGGAACGACCTAAAAAATGTAATCCTTAAAAAAAAAGAAGACGACTAACGGCGTGTGGCTGTGTGACAGCAAGACCCAGCGGACGAGGACTTCCCGTACTGCACGGTGAAGTCCTTCCCGGCCACCATTGAGCACTGCATCCAGTGGGCCAGAGACAAGTTTGAAGAGCTGTTTGTGGGCCAGCCCAACCTCTTCAACAAGTTCCTCGCCTCCAACGCCGACATGACCGCTGTCGTGCATGTGAGTCGTCGATAAATGATCTGATCGGGCTTCATAAGTATTGTACTGTTTTGGTATGGTGGGGGTTAGCTAAGATAGTAATGTAAATTGCATGTGTGTGCATACATGTTGTGGATACTGTTATAAAAGGGTCATACATGCATGTATGTACTCACTATATGTGCTCGGACATAGATAGATATACGCATGCGTGCGCGCGCGCACACACACACACACACACACACACGTACAAACATGCGCACACACACACACACACACACACTCACACACACACACAGATGTATGTTTGAAAGCATGCATGCATTCTTACGTTGAAATATATACACTCTATCACACCACGCCAGTTACCCCCCACCACTCCTCCCCACCCCACCCCCCCACACACACACGCAGACACACACACTACATACATCCAAAACTACACCAGTACATGCTGCTAATAGGAACAGTTGTGCATCAATATAAAATATCGTGTATTTTTTCTTCTCTTACACCAGAAATTGAAAGCTGGAGACATTGTGGATGGAGGACTACGTGTTAGCAAGATGGCTTCTGCACGACCCCATTCCTGGGAGGATTGTGTCCGCCTTGCGCGTTTACGATTTGAAAAATACTTCAACCACAAGGTAAGCTCTGTGTGTCTGTGTGTGTGGTGTTTTTTAATTTATTTATTTTATTCTTTTATATTGAGGATAATGAAATAAGCACTTGTGTGCTTTTTTACATCCAGCCCTCGTGTGTATGCAGTTTTGTTAATTTTGTCATCTGTTCCCACCGGCACACAATGGCCTACTCTTAAGAAAAGCAGAACAGGATTTAACATGTGCGCAAGATGTTCTGTGTGCGTTCACACACGGGACCTCGGTTTATAGTCTACTCCGAAGGACTTTTTGGGGAGAGTGGAGTCTGCACTGATGTTAACTCCAGGAGAAAATATCCCTTTGAACAGGAATCAACCCGGGTCATCAAATTGCAAGCACAATGTTCTAACCACTAGGCTATTCCGTGGTGTTGTGTGTGGTTTGTTTTGTTTTGTGTATGTGTGTGGGTGGTATTGTGTTTTGTTGGTGGGTGTGTGTGTGTATATTTTGTGTTCTGTTGCGATGAGTGTGTGTGTGTGAGTGTGTTTGGGGGTGGGTTGTATTGTATTTTGTTGGTGTGGTGTGTGTGTGTGTGCGTGTGTGTGTGTGTGTGTGTGTGTGTATGAGTGAATGAGTAAGTGAGGGTTTTGTCTGTTTTGATTTGTGATTGGCTTTTAAAAATCATTTTAATGCATATATATCTTACTCAGGTTTTTGTGTGTTGTGTACTGTTCTTTTCATGTTAAGAGTGAAACAAGTTTGCCAGGTCATGTAAGGTTCATCATCTAAAATATACATATATATATATAATGTGTGATCCTTCCTATTTCCTTTTCCAGGTGGATCTTTTGTTTGATTGCTCTGTGGGAGTTCAGTTGTTCCTAGACTGATGTTAGTATTGTGCACTGGTATAGATATTTCTTTTTGTTTATTATTTGGTGTTATATGGGTGGGATAGCCTAATGGGTAGTGTGTTGCTCTTGTGATCTGACGGCTCAGGATTGAGCCCCCACAGAGGCGCCTGTTTTCCCCTGGAGTTAACATCAGTGCTGACTCCACTTCCCCAAAAGTCCTTCCGATGAGACTATAAACCGAGGCCCATGTGTGAACGCATTCAGATCATTTTACGCATACATTAAATACCAGTTCTGCCTTTTGAAAGAGTAGGCCATTTTGTGCTGATAGGAATGAATGACAACTCTTCCCCCCCCCACCAAAACCATATGCATGCTGGTGCCATATCTAGATACCATCTCTGAAGTTGGAATGGAGGTACCTTAATTAAATGGTGGTAAAAATAGAAGCATACACAATATCTCACCATTGGTAAACCTCGGAGCTCTAGTGGAGAAATGAAAACAAAGGTGTTGTGGACATTTTCTTCACCTCTAAGGAAAGCAGACAATGTACCTTGTGTGTGTGTGTGTGTGTGTGTGTGTGTGTGTGTGTGTGTGTGTGTGTGTGTGTGCAGGCACAGCAGTTGTTACATGCATTTCCCCTGGACACAAAGCTGCCTGATAACAGTGAGTGCTGGGGAGGGAACGGACTTGTTACTATATGCCTTAGTTACATTTCCTGATCACTATACAGAAGTGAGGTGGGGGGGGGGTGGTGTCTGTGTTCAAACACTACGCTGTATGTTTCAAACCCTTCTTAATTTTGCCCAGTTTTGCTAAAATCCTGAAGTACAATTGACTGTACCTGAAAATATGTACAAAATCTTGTCATTGGTCTGAGGTTTTGTCCCTTTGAATGCACACTCCAAAGATCTGTCTGTTTGATTTCGTAATGGCATTTTTCATGTAAAAGAAAAACAAAAAACAACTGTCCCTCATTTTGCTCATGTAATACTGAAAGCAACAACTCTTAATGCTCAAGTTATACATTAAGTGTTAGTTCTAAGCTGCAAGATTGTTGGAATCTTACATATTTTTTATTATTTGGCCACAGCATTTTTTTTAGCAGCGTGCCATATCAGGCACAGAAAAAAAAAATCAGCATAGCTGAACAGGTTCACAATAGCAGGTGCTGTTAGTCTGACTTGTATTGAGCCAGGCACTGTTCCCGTGTTTCTGAGTGGTCAGGCCATTCTCTGGCAAATCACCATTATTTCTGCTCAGCCATTGTTGCACTTGACAGAAACAAGATGGTGAGCAGTTCAAAGTTTGGAGATTTATTCAGCAAACTTTATTTATTTATTCTTTTATTTCGAGGATAATGGAATAAGCACTCATGTGCTTTTTTACATCTAGTCCCTGTATGTATGCAGTTTTGTAGATTTTGTCATCCGTTCCCACCGCGCACAATGACCTACTCTTGAAAAGCGGAACAGGTTTTAACGTGTGCGCAAGCTGTTCTCTGTGTGTTCGCACACAGGACCTTGGTTTATAGTCTCATCCGAAGGACTTTGAGGGAACAAGAACAACAGTGACAGATATATTTTAAGTCGAGTTTTAATCTGGTTGCCATTAAAGCTTTCTTTTAATTACACTCTGTTCCATGGCTCACTAATGCAATAAGCAACAGCAGTTTGCCCTTCCTGCCTCGTAAACACTTAAGTCTGAAAGGACCATAACTCTGAGAGTACTAGTGCCTTGCACATACCTTGACCGTCCTCTTTTTCTTGGCAGCCATTTTCCCTACCCCCTCATGTGCTCTAAAGTTCCTCTTCAGTTTACAAACCATTAATTACTGTCTCTCTTTCTAGATGCTAACTCTCAAACCATTAATCATCAGCCCCTTAATGTAAATGGATTGTCATGGTATGTGCGTCTAAGTGTGTAAATGTATGCATGTATGTCCATACGTGAGTAAAAGTGTGTGCTTGTGCATCCATGCAAAAATCTGAGCGAGTGAATGGTTGAGTTTGTATATATGTACATGCTCACATGTGAATGCATAGACCTGTACATGTGTGTTTTTTGTATGTACCGGATTGTGTGTGTATATCTGCAGATATGCATTTTATTCTTAACCCGATGTGTGGATTTTGTGACAGGTCTGTTCTGGCAGTCACCAAAGAGGCCCCCTTCTCCGATCCAGTTCAACCCAGATGATCCACTGTACGTGGTAGATAACCCTAGATTAAAAAAAAACATGTAATAATAATTCCAAATGGACCAATAAGCATGAAACGCTTGGTTTTCAAACATGCAGCTGGCCTTGCTGAACAGCTATACAACGCTCCCAAGATGCTTTTCTTAATGTATCATGTTTGTGTGAGAGAGTGCATGTGTGTGCTCGATCACATGCATATGTGGGTGTGTGAGAAGTATTTGTGTGTGTGTGTGTGCATAAACATTAACTGTTAATTTTTACTTTTATCAGACAATGTTTTGAAGATATCCCCCGTGGGACTCCCGGGGTATGCTTACAAGTGAGCATTGCAAGAATAGGACCCCTTCCCCCCAACCCGGGCATGTCGTAAGAGGCGACTAAGGTAAAAACCTTCTCCAGGTTGGGGGTTTGGGCACAGGGCTAAAAACCCCTGTCCTTTAAAAAAAGAGCAGTTACAGAAACAGCAACAGAGAAAACTTATACTTTTGCTGCGAAGGACTGTGAGACCAGTGAGATCGTATGAATTACTGACGGCCAAAAGCCCGAGAGGAAGCTACCAGCAGGATAAGGGAAGACCTGAACACCACCAAAACTAGATCAGACTAGGAATTGGAACGTGAGGACGATGTATGAGAGGGCAAGCTGGCACAGGTAACATAGAGATGAGAAGATTCAACCCCCATGTCCTAGGAGTAAGCGAGAGTAGATGGACTGGATCTGGGAGAGTGAAAACCACCACCGGAGAAACCGTCCTCTACTCTGGGAGAGATGACGCCCAGCACCACGAGGGAGTTGCCATCATCCTCAAGAAAGGCGTTGAGCGATGCCTTATGGAGTGGAACCCCATCAACAGCAGACTAATGAGGCGAGATAAAGGGGAAGACACATCAACATCACCATCATCCAGTGCTACGCACCAACCAACAACAGCAGCATGAGAGCAAAGATGACTTTTACCACCAGCTGCAGACAGAGACAGAGAAACCCCCACGCCATGACCTCATCGTCATCATGGGGGACCCAAAAGCCCAAAAAGGTTTGGAAGTGACAACACCCATTATGAGAGAGTCATGGAAAACACGGGGTGGGGAACAGAAATGACAACGGGGAGAGACTTGTGGGTTCTGCGCCATGAACAAATTAGTGATGGAGGGACCCTATTCACGCACGGGGCATCCACAAGCTGACTTGGGCGTCCCGAATGGGAGAATATGAACCAGATTGACCATCTGATGATCAATGTAAAATGGGGGACGATCTCTCCTGGATGTGAGAACCAAGCGAAGTGCGGATGTTTGGGAGCGATCATCACCTGGTGACAGCAAAAAATTCAGATGGAAAATGAAGAAGAACACAAGACCAACCACTCAAAACGCGATTTGATACCCAGCGATTGAGAGACACCAACGTGAAGTCTGCATTCGTCAACGATCTGAGGAACAGATTCCACATCCTGCAGAACATGACAGAACAGCATGACATTAGATACGACATGGAAGCAGTTTTGTAAACTGTACACTGAGAGCAGCAAGGACAACATCGGCCATCAAAAGAAGAAGACCAAAAAATGACTGGATCCACAGAGACCCTCAATCCATCAAAGAAAGAAGAGAGACCAAGAAGAGTCTCCACGGCTAGGAGAGGCAGGAAAAGTTGTACAGAGAGGCACAAGGAAAGTGAAGAGACTCGCCAGCCGTGACAAGAAGAAGCCCTGGACCAGCTGGCAGCTGAGGCAGAAGAGGCGGCAGCCCAAAGGGGAGCAAGGGAGAGTCTACAAAATCACCAAGAAAGTATGCAACAAATTTAAGAGGAGCGCTGGGGACCAATCAGGGACAGACAAGGGAAAACTGTTGACAACAGAGAAAGAGCAAGAAGAAAGATGGGCTGAAAAACTTCCAGGAAGTTCTCAACCGACCACCACCTGACGAGACAGCCGACATCCAGAAGCTACAAAAAACTTGGACATTGACGTCAACCCCCAACAAAGGAAGAGATAGTGGCTGCCATCAAGACCTCAAGAACGGCAAGTCCCAGGCCAGGACAACCTTGTGCGAACTGTTCAGGCAGATTCTGAACTAGCAGCTGACATACTGCAACCACTGTTCACAGCTGCATGGAAGAACGGAAAGTACCTGATGATTGGACCAAGGGAGTGATAGTCAAAATCCCCAAGAAAGGAACCCTGAGCGACTGCAACAACTGGAGGGGAATCACTCTTTTGTCTGTGCCAAGTAAAATACTGGCCAAGGTCATCATCAGAAGAATATCAGACTGTGGACGATGCTTTGAGGAAGGAACAAGCGGTTCAGGGAAACAACGGGATGTATAGACCAGATATTCACGTCAGAAACATCATCGAACAGTGCACAGAGTGGCAAAGACAACTGTATGTGAAAATTTGTGGACTTCGAAAAGGCATTTGACAGCATACACAGGACAGCCTTTGGAGTATCCTTCGACACTATGGCATCCCCTCGAAACTGGTACACCTTATCAAAAGCTTCTATGACAACTTCAGATGCTTTTGTGGGCCATAGCACACTGTCTTCGAAGTCAAGACTGGAGTAAGACAAGGATGTGTGATGTCAGCAGTTCTCTTCAATTTGGCCATTGATTGGGTGATGAGGAAGACGACAGAAGACACCCCAAGAGGGATTGCTGGAGCCTGTTTTCACACTAGGGCGACCTTGACTTTGCGGATGACCTGGCGCTGCTGTCCCCCACACACCCAAAATATCCAGGAGAAGACCAGCAGACCAAACATTCGGACAGCAAGTGGGGCTTTGTATTAGCACCAAGAAAACAGAGACAATGTCGCTCAATGTGAACACACCAGCCCCTGTGAAAGTGAATGGAACTGACCTGTTGCCAGACAGACAAGTTCACATACCTTGGCAGCATCATCAAACCAGAGGGCGGCACAAAAGAAGACATCCACAACAGACTGGGCAAGGCCAGGAATGTGTTTAGGGAGATGAACAATATCTGGAGATCAACTCAGTACAGCACCAACACCAAGCTGAAGCTATACCAGAGCTGTGTTGTGTCTACGCTCCTGTACGGTTCTGAGTGCTGGAGGATGACGGAAGTGGATCTTACCAAACTTCGATCCTTCCACACCATATGCCTGCGAAGAATTCTCCGGATCTTTTGGCCAGAGAAGATCTCCAATGAAGACCTACTACGGAGATGCAGGCAAGAAGACATGGGAACCATCATCACCAGAAGACGGTGGAAGTGGATTGGGCACATCCTCCGAAGAGACCCACAGTCAATCGCAAGATCAGCATTGCACTGGACCCCAGAAGGAAGGAGAAAGAAAGGAAGACCAAAAGCAACGTGGAGAAGAACTGTAGAAAGTGAGATGAAGGCCATGCAGCACTCTTGGGGATCAGTGACTAGGTTGGCCCAGAATAGGCAGGAGTAATGATAATAATAATAATAATATATGGAATTTATATAGCGCCGAATCTTGTAAAACAAACAAATCGAAGCGCTTGCACTCATATCATTTACGCGCATGCAACTTTCCTCAAATATAATAAAGAAATTTTTTTTAAATTTATTTGCACGTATAGTACAACAAAACCCCACACACAACCACCCACACACAACCACGAACACATTAGGAGTGGAAAGGCTTTGTTGCTGCCTACCACCCGGGGTGTAAGGCTAATGATTGATGATTTTTTTTGAAGATATAAATTCTTGGCGGGTTTTGGGTGTTAAAATAAAAAATTGTTTGGGTGGTTTAAAGTGAAAAGGATGTATGTGAAGTGGGTGTTTGTTGGTCGGTGTTGTGACAAAGATTTTTATGTGGTGTCTTAAAATGAAGGTGTTGATCAATGTGGTTGGATGTTAACAGACATATGACATTGTTGGTGGGGTGTGGTGGGGTCCCATGTAATGAAACTAGCTGTGGGTGTGTTACAGAATATGCTTGTTGTGGGATTTCAGACATTAAATTGTGGTGGGATGTTCAGAATAGACATTTTTTGGTGTGGTGTGGGGTCCCATGAAATGAAGACTAGCTGTGGTGTGTGTTACAAAATATGACATTGTTGGTGGGTTTGGGTGTTCAGAATATGCTTTGTTGGTGGGGGTTTGGTGTGTGTTCGACTAGCTTTTGTTGGTGTGGTGTTGTTAAAAGACTAGACATTGTTGGTGTGGTGGGGTGGGTCCCATGTAATGAAGGTGCTGGGTGTGTGTTACAGACACCGGACATTTTTGGGTGTGGTGTTCAACATAGACATTGGGGGTGTGGTGGTGTTAAGACTTTTGACATTGTTGGGTGGTGTGTGTTAATGACACAAAAAATTGGTGGGGTGGTGTTTTTACAGAATATGAATTGTTGGTGTGGTTGTGTTTACAAACCTGCCCTTTTTGGTGTGTGTGTGTTCAGAATTCTTGTTGGTGGTGTTTTTTACAGACATATGACATTGTTGGTGGGGGTGTGTTTCAGACAATGACAGTTTTGGGTGGGTGTGTGTTACAGACTATGACATTGTTGGTGTGGTGGGGTTTACAGCATTGACATTGTTGGTGTGGTGGTGTTACAGACTAGACATTGTTGGTGTGGGTGTGTTACAGCAAATCGGTTGGGTGGTGTTTTTACAGACCCCGACAGTGTTGGTGTAGGCGTGTTACGAACCTGAATTGTTGTTTGTGGTTGTGTTACAGACATATGCATTTAGGTGTGGTGTGTGTTACGACATTGCTTGTAGGTGTGGGTGTGTTACAGACAATGACATTGAGGTGTGGTGGTGAAAGCCCCGACTTGTAGGGTGGGTTGTTAGCACCGACATTGTGGTTGGGGTGTGTTACAGCACCTACAGTGTTGGTGTGGGTGTGTTACGAACCTGACTTTGTTGGTGTGGTGGTGTTACAGACCCCTTTGGTGTGGTTGTTTTAAGACACCTGACATTTGTTTGGGTGGGTGTGTGTTACAGACACCTGACATTTTTTGGTGTGGTTTTTGGTTTTAAGACAATGCATTGTTGGTTGTGGTGTGTGTTACAGACATAGACATGTTTGGTGGGGGTTTTTTTTACAGACACTGACGTGAGGTTGGTGTGGTTACGCACCTGACAGTGTAGGTGTGGTGTGTGTTACGAACCCCTGAAGGTAGGTGGGTGTGGTTACAGACACCTGACATTGTAGGTGGGGTGTGTGTTACAGACACCTGCATTGTAGGTGTGGGGTGTTTAAAGGACACCTGACATTGTGGGTGTGGTGTGTGTTAAGACCCCTGACATTTAGGGTGGTGTGTGTTTACAGACACCTACATTGTAGTGTGGTGTGTGTTACAGACACTAAATTTGTAGGTGTGGTGGTGTTTACAGACACCTGACATTGAGTGGGGTGCGTGTTAAGACACCTGCTTTGTAGTTGGTGGTGTTACAGACACCTGAATTTTAGGTGTGGTGCGTGTTACAGAATGACATTGTGGGGGGGTGCGTGTTCGAACCCCGACATTGTGGGTTGTGGTGCGGTTACGAAAAACTGACATTGTGGGTGTGGTTGCGTGTTAAGCACCTGACATTTTTGGGGGGGGGTTTTTACGCACCTGACATTGTAGGTGTGGTGCGTGTTACAGACACTGACTTTGTGCTGTGGTGCGTGTTACGCACCGAATTGTTGGTGGGGTGCGTGTTACAGAACCTGACATTGTAGGTGTGGTGCGTGTTACAGCACCTGACATTGTGGTGTGGTGCTTTACCCCCCCCCAACACCTGACATTGAGGGGGGTGTTTTACGCCCACCTGCCTTCTCACCAGCACGGCCAGGTTGCTGGGGGCATCTAGGGCTAGCTCCATTCCCCCGGGTACCGCTGCTGCACTGCTGGGGGTGTTCGGGGCCCGTTCGTGGTCTTGCCTTGTCTTTTTCCTGCCTGTTCTCCCTGGTTTGTTCTGTTTGTCTTTCTTGTTTTTCCCCTGTTTGTTTGTCCTTTTCTCCCTTGTCTTGTTCTGTCTTTGTTTGTCCTTTTCTCCCTCGTTTGCCCTGTTTGTTTGTTTTGTTTGTCCGGTTCGTCTTGTCTTGTCGGTTTTTGCTGGTCTTGCCCGGTTCTGTTTGTTTGTCTTTTCCTGTCGTTCTGCCTTTGTTTTGTTTTGTTTGTTGTTCTTCTTGTTTTTCCGTTTGCTTTTTCTTGTTTGTCTTTTCCTGTCCTGTTCTGCTGGTTTGTCTTTTCCTGCCCTTTTCTCCCCGGTTTGTTTTTCCTGTCCTTTTCTTCTTGTTTTTTCCCTGTCCCGTTCTGCCTGGTCTTGTTTGTCTTTTCCTGCCCGGTCTTGTCTTGTCTTTTCCTGTCCTGTTCTGCCTGGTCTTGTCTTGTCTTTTCCTGTCCTGTTCTGCCTGGTCTTGTCTTGTCTTTTCCTGTCCTGTCCTGTCCTGTCCTGTCTTGTCTTTTCCTGTCCTGTTCTGCCTTGCCTTGTCTTGTCCTCGTTACAGGCCACATACATCTGTATTCTCTGTGGGGATAATGATAATAATAATAATACATGGAATTTATAAAGCGCTGTATCTTGCTACAAAACAAATCAAAGCGCTTTCATTCATCCTACTCATTCACATGCAGCCAGTTACAATTAATGGTCAATTAACAGGCCGGGGGCCTGTTGGTATAAATAGCATCACCACCCTCTGGACTTTCTGTGCAGGAATTCCCTCTTTTCTATCCCACTTTTTGTTGCTGCCTTGTTCCTTTTCTTCCTGTCACCTCTTTTTTGTCTGTATTTTGCCTTCTTGAGCGATTCTTCTACCTTTTTTTCCAGAGCAAATATCTTCCATGCCAAAGTTG
This sequence comes from Rapana venosa, assembly GCA_028751875.1. Taxonomy (NCBI): domain Eukaryota; kingdom Metazoa; phylum Mollusca; class Gastropoda; order Neogastropoda; family Muricidae; genus Rapana; species Rapana venosa. The sequence continues at coordinate 5,871,136 of CM054147.1, read as the reverse complement.
GATGTGCTGGGCTTGACTTGTCAGGCGCTTAACGGCATCGTGATGCATTTTCTCTCACATGTTCTGTAGTTCCTCATTGAAGTGTGTATGATACAATTGTTGAAAGTCTGAATGGCTGTGGAGATAAATGGGGAGATAAAGGCAGTAAAGGGATAAGGCAAAATGTCTGACAGGAGCAGCTGGGCCACTCTACATTAACATAACTGCATCACAGAAACGGGCGAGTTTTGATCACTCATTGCAATTGACTCTGTTCGTAACATTATGGTGGTGATTGAATCTTTTGTCGTGAATTCTTTGTGTGTTTTTTCAGGCTGGGAAGTTTCACCTAACGTGTTTATGTAATGTATGTCTGTGTTGCAGGTGAACATGGACAGTGTGAAGATGCAGCTGCAGTCAGTGAAGGTGCCACAGTTCGTCCCCTCCAACAAGGTAGGTGTGACCGTCCCCTCCAACAAGGTAGGTGTGACAGCACTGACCTGCTGCAGACCCTGTGGATTTTGGTGGTTGTTTTTGTTCCTTGGCTAGAGCTCCGAAGTTCACCAGTGGTGAGATTTTGTGTATTCGACCATTTTTGTCCACCAAGAAGGTAGCTGCATTCTAACGTCGGAGATGTATGCTGGGTATATTTGTGTTTCTGTAACCCACCGAACATGACATGAATTGTGGGATCTTAAATGTGCATATTTGATCTTGTGCCTGTGTATATACACAAAGGGAATTACGGCACTGGCAGGTTTGCACTAGAAGTTGACCTGGTAGATTGTAAAAATCCCCATCCTTAATTTGCCAGACACTGCTGAGATTCAAACCCATGACTTCATGGACTCATGGGATTGAACAGTCCTAACCACTGGGCTTTGGTGTCTGTCGTGTGGATTGAATATACAGGGGAAGATTAAGTTTTGCATGCTGGGTCATTTTATTTGGATCGCTAAAGAACCATTCCATACTTGCACACCTGGCTGTTTACTGGCCTAGAGTGGGTTTTTAAATGTTTGCATGACATTGTATTGTGCTGTGCAGGATTTCTAGGGACAACAAATGTCACTTCACTGTGCATTGTTGAAGTAATTTTGGTTTTTTACTTTGTGCATCAAAGAAAAGTTGCTTTAAAAAAACGTACCTGGGCGTTTTTTTCCATTTTGTAACTGTGTGTTCTTTATTTTATTCTGTTTATGTATTTCTCTATTTTTTAAACAATTTTTGTTTAAAAAACAAGCAGTATAGTGGCAGACCATAATAAGAGAGGAACTTCCATTTATGTCATTATGGGTTGTTTTTTTTATAAATCTTGGACAACCAGCATTTGCAGACTTAGATATGAGAGAGAGCAGTGACCGAGACTGTGCATGAAGAGATGTGATTGGTGTGCAGAAAATCGAGACAGACGAGAGCAAGGGTCGTCAGGACATGGAGGAAGAGATGTCATCGGATGAGGTGACGGCTGCTGGAGAGAGACTGGCCCAGGTAGTCATGTCTCCGAAGGCACAGGCTGGTATGTATGTGTTGTGTGTGTGTGTGTTGTTGTGTGTGTGTGTATTTTGTGTGTTGTGTATGTGTGTGTGTGTAGTGTGTGTTGTGTATGTGTGTGTGTGTATGTGTGTGTGGGGTGTGTGTGTATGTGTTGTGTGTGTTGTGTGTGTGTGTGTATGTGTGTGTGTATGTATGTGTGTGTGTGTGTGTGTGTGTATGTATGTGTGTGTGTGTATGTATGTAGTGTGTGTGTGTTGTGTGTGTGTGTGTATGATTATGTGTGTGTGTATGTATGTGTGTGTGTATGTATGTATGTGTGTGTGTGTATGTATGTATTTATGTGTTGTTGTATGTATTCTATGTGTGTATGTATGTATGTTGTATTTATGTGTGTGTATGTATGTATGTATGTATGTTATGTGTGTGTGTATGTATGTATGTATGTTTGTATTGTTTTATGTGTGTGTGTGTATGTAATGTATTGTATTATGTTTTGATGTATGTATGTATGTGTGTGTGTGTGTATTATTATGTATGGTGTGTGTTATTTATGTATGTTGATGTGTGTGTGTTATGTATGTATGTGTGTAGTGTGTGTAGTAAGTACATGTGTGTGTGTATGTGTAGTGTTGTATGTATATGTATGTGTGTATATGTATATGTGATGTTGTGTGATATGTTTATTCCATGATGTCAGTAAATACAGGGGGGTTGGAATGTGAAGGTTTTTTTGTGCATGTTATGATGTGTGTGTATGTATGTGTGTGTGGATGAGTGTGTTTCATAGCCATAAATATCCTGTGTTGGTTGCCAGTGGCTTTGAGAGTATGATGGTATTCCTAATTCAATAACATGAATGAAGCAGCAATAATAATAATGATATGATTATATTCCTAATTCAGTAATATTATGGACAGTGCAGCAATAGTGATAGTGGTATTATTAATAATGATAACGAAGATGATGGTTTTTATGACAGATGACAATTTTTTATGAATGGGGAAGCAGGAAAAAAATGAGTCCTAGAAAAGGGAAGGAAAGTCGAGAATTTTAGAAACAGAGAAGTATTTATTGTTTTGTATACTACTTTAAGTCACAGCAGATTTCTTTGAGTGAAATTTGGGCTGCTCTACCCATGCAAAGGGTATCTCCACAAAAGCAGGGTGTTCGTCTGAGGCTGTTCTGTACTAGGAATGTCCTGGTTTTGTCACTTTTTGTCACTTCCTTACTTTGCCGTTTCTTTCTGGCTTATTGTACTGCCTTGCTTATCGCTTCATCTGCATAAAAGAAACCCACAAGTGAGATATTTAATGTCACTGAGAATAACTTGGTGGTTTGCATTCTGCCTACATCTTGTGCAGACAGTTGTGGTTATGAATGTTTTTTTTTTTATAGTTTATTTGTGTGTGTTTGATGTTATAGAAGTGACTTTTGTGTGTGTTTTTTGGAGTTATAGAAGTGACTTTTGTGTGTGTTTGATGTTATAGAAGTGACTTTTGTGTGTGTTTGATGTTATAGAAGTGACTTTTGTGTGTGTGTTTGATGTTATAGAAGTGACTTTTGTGTGTGTGTTTGATGTTATAGAAGTGACTTTTGTGTGTGTTTGATGTTATAGAAGTGACTTTTGGTGTGTGTTTGATGTTATTGAAATGACTTTTGTGTGTGTTTGATGTTATAGAAGTGACTTTTGGGTGTGTTTTGGATGTTATAGAAATGACTTTGTGTGTGTTTGATGTTATAGAAGTGACTTTTGTGTGTGTTTGATGTTATAGAAGTGACTTTTGTGTGTGTGTTTGATGTTATAGAAGTGACTTTTGGTGTGTTTGATGTTATAGAATGACTTTTGTGTGTGTTTGATGTTATAGAAGTGACTTTTGTGTTGTGTTTGATGTTATAGAAGTGACTTTGTGTGTGTGTTTGATGTTATAGAAGTGACTTTTGTGTGTGTTTGATGTTATAGAAGTGACTTTTGTGTTGGGCAGCCCTGAAGCCCATGGTGGCCGTGGAGTTTGAGAAGGACGACGATTCCAACGATCACATCAACTTCATCGCTGCTTGTTCCGTAAGTCATGCCTCTGCTCTCGCTTCTTGCTTACACTGTACTGGAGAATCACAGGGAAGAATGGCATGGTTTTATCTTTGTTTGCTGTATGGTTTTTTTTTTTTCTGTTTGTACTGTGTTGTGATGCAACAGCTCATTTTTGATTGCTTGTGTGAGCGAAGTATGTAATGTTCTTATGCAAAAGGCATATTCAGTGTCGGAGAGAAGTTGTGCTGACAGGCAGAAGGTGGTGGTTGGAATGGTTTTCTTTTCTTTTTTCTTTTTTTTGCAGTTTGGGGTTTGGTAGGCTTTATAGAACCATGTCACGAAATATTTCAGTGTAGTTAACCTATACAAAGTTTTAACATGTTTTGTTTGTTTTTCTTGTATTTTAGATGATAAGCATTTTGATGCTCTGTGTGTTCTTTCTTCGTTTTTTGTTTTGCTATGCATAATTCTTATTTTTGGTAAAAGTGCTTATGTGTCATATTTTGGTATCAGCACTTTGTTATTTGAAATTTTCAGAATGAGTGATTACGTATTCCATCCATCATTGAATCAATGTACGAGTGTAAACAGTTCATTTTTGTTGTATATTTATTGTGATATCTGTTAAGCAGTTATTCACATTGCATATTTATTGTGATATCTGTTAAACTTTAGATGTTATTCACATTGTATATTTATTGTAATATCTGTTAAACTGTAGATGTTATTCACATTGCATATTTATTGTACTATCTGTTAAGCTGTAGATGTTATTCACATTGACTATTGTAATATCTGTAAAACTGTAGATGTTATTCACATTGTATATTTATTGTACTATCTGTTAAACTGTAGATGTTCTTCGTGTGTATGTACAGTAACCGTGCACTCTTCTTATCGCACAATTCATATGTACCAGTTCTGTCCTCACCCCCCTACACAACCATTCTCTCTTCCCCTCCTCAGAACATCCGTGCCCAGATGTACAGCATAGAGAGGGTGGACCGCCTGAAGGTCAAGCGCATCGCGGGGCGCATCGTGCCGGCCATCGCCACCACCACAGCGGCCGTGTCGGGCCTGGTGACCATGGAGCTGCTGAAGGTGCTGCAGCAGCGCCCCCTGGAGGCCCTGAAGAACGCCTTCCTCAACCTGGCCCTGCCCCTCCTCCTCCTCTCAGAGCCCGGGGCCTGTGCCCGCAAAGTCCTCAAGTAGGTCCTCAGGGTGCTGTGGTGGTGTCCTTAGGGTGCTGTGGTGTCCTTAGGGTGCTGTGGTGTCCTTTAGGGTGCTGTGGTGGTGTCCTTAGGTGGTGTGGTGGTGTCCTTAGGTGGTGTGGTGGTGTCCTTAGGTGGTGTGGTGGTGTCCTTAGGGTGCTGTGGTGGTGTCCTCCTTAGGGTGCCGTGGTGTCCTCCTTAGGGTGCTGTGGTGTCCTCCTTAGGGTGCTGTGGTGTCCTCCTTAGGGTGCTGTGGTGGTGTCCTCCTTAGGGTGCTGTGGTGGTGTCCTCCTTAGGGTGCTGTGGTGGTGTCCTTAGGGTGCTGTGTTTGTGTGTGTGTCCTTAGGTGCTGTGGTTGGTTGTCCTCCTTAGGGTGCTGTGGTGTCCTCCTTAGGGTGCTGTGATGTCCTCCTTAGGGTGCTGTGGTGTCCTCCTTAGGGTGCTGTGATGTCCTCCTTAGGGTGCTGTGGTGTCCTCCTTAGGGTGCTGTGGTGTCCTCCTTAGGGTGCTGTGGTGTCCTTAGGGTGCCGTGGTGTCCTCCTTAGGGTGCCGTGGTGTCCTTAGGGTGCCGTGGTGCCTAGGGTGCTGGTGTGGTGTCCTCCTTAGGGTGCTGTGGTGGTGTCCTCCTTAGGGTGCTGTGGTGGTGTCCTTGGAGGGTTAGGTGCTGGTGGTGTCCTCCTTAGGGTGCGTGTGGTGTCCCTCCTTTGGGTGCTGTGGTGTCCTCCTAGGTGCTGTGTGTCCTTAGGGTGCTTGTGGTGTCCTCCTAGGGTGCTTGTGTGTTCCTCCTTAGGGTGCTGTGGTGTCCTCCTTAGGGTGCTGTGGTGTTGTCCTCCTTAGGGTGCTGTGGTGTCCTCCTTAGGGTGCTGTGGTGTCCTCCTTAGGGTGCTGTAGTGTCCTCCTTAGGGTGCTGTGGTGTCCTCCTTAGGGTGCTGTGGTGTCCTTAGGGTGCTGTGGTGTCCTCCTTAGGGTGCTGTGGTGTCCTCCTTAGGGTGCTGTGATGTCCTCCTTAGGGTGCTGTGGTGTCCTCCTTAGGGTGCTGTGGTGTCCTTAGGGTGCTGTGGTGTCCTCCTTAGGGTGCTGTGGTGTCCTTAGGGTGCTGTAGTGTCCTCCTTAGGGTGCTGTGATGTCCTCCTTAGGGTGCTGTGGTGTCCTCCTTAGGGTGCTGTGGTGTCCTCCTTAGGGTGCTGTGGTGTCCTTAGGGTGCTGTGGTGTCCTCCTTAGGGTGCTGTGGTGTCCTCCTTAGGGTGCTGTGGTGTCCTCCTTAGGGTGCTGTGGTGTCCTCCTTAGGGTGCTGTGGTGTCCTCCTTAGGTGTGTGATCCTAGTGCTGGTGTCCTCTTGGGTGCTGTGGATGTTGGGTGCCGTGCTGTCCCTAGGTCTGTAGGTGCTCTGGGATGTAGTGTGTTCTTGGTGCTGTGAAGTGCTCTATCGTAGGTCCTGGTGTGGTTTTGTAGTTGTGGAGTCTGGGTGAATGTGGATGTTGATGTTTGTGCCCGCAAGAGTTTCAAGGTAGTGTCCTTTGGGTGCTGTGTGTGCAGACATTTTCTGGATGTCTGGGAATGTATGATAAGTTTATGCCAGAAGTGCTCAAGTAGGTCCTGGGTTGGGTGTGTGGGATTGCTGCTGGTGTGATGTTGAATCAGAGTGGTGTGTGCTGTACTTTTGGATGTCTGGGAATGTATAAGTTTGTGCCAGAAAGTTCTCATGTAAGTCATTTGGGTGGTGTGTGCTGTGGTGTGTGCTGTACTCTCTGGATGTCTGGGAATGTATGATGTTTACACCAGAAAGTGCTGTAGTAGGTCCTGTGGTTGGGGTGGTGCGCTGTTGGAATGTTTGGAATGTAGAGCAAGTCCATGCTGGAAATGTTCAGCTAAGGCATGGTGGGGTGGTGCACTGTGGACTGTTTGAAATTTGGGAATTGCTTAAAAAGTCCATGCTGGGGTTATGTTAAGGTAACCTGGCTTTATGCCATGTCTTCTTCATTTGTCTGGTTTTGTGGACAGTACCTGAGACTGGCTTGTTAGCACCTTTAAAAAATATTATACAGGTAGCTGTGTGGGGTAGCCTGGTGGCATGACTTAATGTTAAACTGGAGATCCGGTGGTAATTGAGCATGCAGGCTTGAGTCTCCTAAGCATGGACTCTGTTCCTCTGAAAGTCCTTCAGATGAGACTGTAAACCAAGGTCCTGTGTGCAGCTGTATGCATTGAAATGTGTACCTGTGTCAGTAAAGAGAGGCTGGGGCTAGTTTGAGCAGTTGTGTAGTGTTACATTGAATGAAGAGTATTAGTTAACCTGTAACGACGAATTGAATAAAGACAGTTGGTCACATTGAATGATGTATTGAATAGAGTGTTACATGACTGTAATAGTGTTACTTACATGTAATAGCATCACTTACATGTCATAGTGTTTGTGACGTAGAATGGTGTGGAACTAGCTGACTTCATAGTTGTAATGGCAGAGAGGGGCTGTCGGTGTCTGTGTGGGACAAGTGGACCATCCACGGCACCAAGGACTTCACACTCCAGCAGTTCCTGGACTCCTGCAAGGTAACATTATGACATGCTGGCTGTCTCTTCTGCCTGTCTGCTTTTTTCATATTGCAGATTACGTCCTGAGGTGTTGAGTATGGGATGGACAGTGCAAATAGTGTATTTGAAATTTTAATTTGTCCTTAAATTTTGATTTTGTAAAAACAGAATCGAGACTGCTACAGAAGTAAGTGATCACTGTAGAAAAGGAATAGTAAATGTAAAATGTTGAAAGGGCATGTATGTGGAATGTGTTTAAAGGGCATTTGATTCATCAGTGTTGATTGTAGAATTCTGGATGATAACATTGTATTATTGGGGTAATATAGCTAAAGTACCTGTATGAGTGCATGTGCTTACACAATTTGCATGTATTACCCATGTACGCATGTGCAGCCTGCCAGCCTTAAATAGCCTATCACACACACACACACACACACACACACACACACACACACACGCACGGAGAAATCATCACTTGGTCATAATCTCCCATACCTGATTTGTGGTGTGTGTGTGTGTGTGTGTGTGTGTGCACTGTGATGCATCAGGAGAACTTTGGGTTTGAAGCGACTGCCGTGGTGAATGGAGTGAAGATCATCTACATGCCCATCATGCCTCCCCACAAGAAACGCCTGCCACAGACGTGAGTTGGTCATCACACATTTAAAGCTAATAATAATAATAATAATAATAGTAATAATAATGATGTATGGAGTTTAAACAATGCTGAATCTTGTGAAGCAACACATCAAATCAAAGTGCTTCTCGGATGTTAAACTGAACTGGTGGGGAGAGTCTGTGTGTCAAACTAAGCCAAACTTTGTGTGTTGATGTCGAGCTACAAAGCTTGTGGATTGTTTTGTTGTTCTTAGGGTTTTTTGGTTGTGTTTTTTGGTGTTTGTTCCTTGTCTAGAGCTCTAAGATCCATCAGTGGTGAGATCTTTGTGTATGTGACAGTTTTCACCCGCCATTGATGTAGCCACATTCCGACTTCGGGGATGATGTCCAAATATGACACCAGGTTGCTCGTGGTTTCCCCCCCAAATTTTTTGGTCCCCATCTATTCTTACTGGCATGAATGAATCTTCCAAAAGGCAAACACGTTTAAATGTGTGATCAAGACATTCTGTGTGTATTTGTAAACGGGTCTCAGTTTATGGTCTCATCCCAAGGACTTTCTAGGGAATGGAGTCAGCACTGAAAATCCCCTTGACAGGCATTTTGGTGGTGGCTTGAACCCAGGCTTGATCCCAGGCTGTCAGATTGCAGGCACAGTAATCTAACCACTAGGCTGTCCTGAACCCCATCATATTGTAGCTTGTGTCATTTTTTGGCCAGCACAGTAATCCTCACAAAATTTGCTTTATATCAAAGTTAAATGAATATAAAGGGATTTTTAACAAAAATAATTATGGGTAGTGTGATGCTATTGGATGATTTGATTGCCATTAGTAGTCGGTGGCTCTGCCAACGTGAGTTGTCCAGAGGGATGACAGAGTGAAGAGTTTGATGAACAGTTCTGTTGTAGGGAGCAGGAGTGGTAGAAAGTGAAAAACGAAAAAAAGGAAAAACAAAACAAAGTAATGAAATCCACATACAGGATTCATAGCCTTTGCCTAAACCAGTCCTCAGGTCAGGTCTTGTGTATATAATTATAATACAATTGCTACATAGGTAGAGCAGTGTGTGCATACATACTGTATGAGTGCTAAATAGATAGTGCTGTGTGTCGACAAACAGTCGTGTTTCTCTGTCAACAGAATGATGAAGCTGATGACTGTGTAGTGTGAATAAACAGTCCTGTTTCTCTGCCACCAGAATGATGAAGCTGACGACTGTGTAGTGTGTGTAAACAGTCGTGTTTCTCTGTCACCAGAATGATGAAGCTGACGACTGTGTAGTGTGTGTAAACAGTCGTGTTTCTCTGTCACCAGAATGATGAAGCTGATGACTGTAGTGTGTGTAAACAGTCGTGTTTCTCTGTCACCAGAATGATGACTGTAGTGTGTGTAAACAGTCATGTTTCTCTGTCACCAGAATGATGAAGCTGATGACTGTAGTGTGTGTAAACAGTCGTGTTTCTCTGTCACCAGAATGATGAAGCTGATGACTGTAGTGTGTGTAAACAGTCCTGTTTCTCTGCCACCAGAATGATGAAGCTGATGACTGTGTAGTGTGTGTAAACAGTCGTGTTTCTCTGTCACCAGAATGATGAAGCTGATGACTGTGTAGTGTGTGTAAACAGTCCTGTTTCTCTGTCACCAGAATGATGACTGTAGTGTGTGTAAACAGTCCTGTTTCTCTGCCACCAGAATGATGAAGCTGATGACTGTGTAGTGTGTGTAAACAGTCCTGTTTCTCTGTCACCAGAATGATGACTGTGTAGTGTGTGTAAACAGTCCTGTTTCTCTGTCACCAGAATGATGAAGCTGATGACTGTGTAGTGTGTGTAAACAGTCGTGTTTCTCTGTCACCAGAATGATGACTGTGTAGTGTGTGTAAACAGTCCTGTTTCTCTGTCACCAGAATGATGAAGCTGATGACTGTAGTGTGTGTAAACAGTCCTGTTTCTCTGTCACCAGAATGATGAAGCTGATGTATGTAAACAGTCCTGTTTCTCTGTCACCAGAATGATGAAGCTGATGACTGTGTAGTGTGTGTAAACAGTCCTGTTTCTCTGTCACCAGAATGATGACTGTAGTGTGTGTAAACAGTCCTGTTTCTCTGTCACCAGAATGATGAAGCTGATGTGTGTAAACAGTCCTGTTTCTCTGTCACCAGAATGATGACTGTAGTGTGTGTAAACAGTCCTGTTTCTCTGTCACCAGAATGATGACTGTAGTGTGTGTAAACAGTCCTGTTTCTCTGTCACCAGAATGATGAAGCTGATCAAACCAGAGCCAAACCTCTCCTACGTGGACCTGGTGGTGTGCTTCGAGAACGACAAGGAGGAGGAAGTGGAGGGACCGCCTGTCCGATACTTTTTTGGCAATTGATCCGGTGAATGACCTTGGCAGACTGGGAGGGAGAGACAGGAGAAGCCGGGGAGGGAGAGACAGGAGAAGCCAGGGAGGGAGAGACAGGAGAAGCCAGGGAGGGAGAGACAGGAGAAGCCAGGGAGGGAGAGACAGGAGAAGCCAGGGAGGGAGACAGGAGAAGCCAGGGAGGGAGAGACAGGAGAAGCCAGGGAGGGAGAGACAGGAGAAGCCAGGGAGGGAGAGGGAGAAGCCAGGGAGGGGGAGAGGGAGAAGCCAGGGAGGGAGAGGGAGAAGCCATGGAGGGAGAGACAGGAGAAGCCAGGAGGGAGAGACAGGAGAAGCCAGGGAGGGAGAGACAGGAGAAGCCAGGGAGGGAGAGACAGGAGAAGCCATGGAGGGAGAGACAGGAGAAGCCGGGGAGGGAGAGACAGGAGAAGCCATGGAGGGAGAGACAGGAGAAGCCATGGAGGGAGAGACAGGAGAAGCCAGGGAGGGAGAGACAGGAGAAGCCATGGAGGGAGAGACAGGAGAAGCCATGGAGGGAGAGACAGGAGAAGCCATGGAGGGAGAGACAGGAGAAGCCATGGAGGGAGAGACAGGAGAAGCCATGGACGACCAGGAGGGGAGGGGCAGTGAGGAACAGGAGACCCCAGAAAGTGAAGTAAGAAGCCAGGAGGGGGGGAAGATGAAGGAAAAAGAAAACACAGGAAGAGGCATCAGAAGTCAGAGGGAGAGAGAGGTGAAAAATCAGGAGAGGTTGATGGAAGCCAGGAGGAAGGGATGGAGAGAGATAGGTAATTATGTGAAAGCAGGAGAGAGATAATTATGTGAATTGAGGGAGATAGATAATTATGTGAAAGCAGGGAGGAGGGAGAATTATGTGAAAGCAGGGAGGGAGGGATGGAGAGTATAGTAATTATGTGAAAGCAGGGAGGGAGAGAGATAATAATATGTGAAAGCAGGGGGAGAGATAATTATGTGAATTGAGGAGATAGATAATTATGTGAAAGCAGGGAGGGAGGGAGAATTATGTGAAAGCAGGGAGAGATAGTTATGTGAAGGGATGGAGAGAGATAATTATGTGAAAGCAGGGAGGGAGGGAGAGATAATTATGTGAAAGCAGGGAGGGAGGGAGAGATAATTATGTGAAAGCAGGGAGGAGGGAGAGAGAATTATGTGAAAGCAGGAGAGATAGTTATGTGAAGGGGGAGAGAGATAATTATGTGAAAGCAGGGAGGGAGGGAGAGAGAATATGTGAAAGCAGGGAGAGATAGTTATGTGAAGGAGGGAGAGAGATAATTATGTGAAAGCAGGGAGGGGGGGAGGAGGGAGAGAGAATTATTTTGAAAGCAGGGGGGGAGGGAGAGAGAATTATGTGAAAGCAGGGAGGGAGGGAGGGAGAGAGAATTATGTGAAAGCAGGGAGGGAGGGAGAGAGAATTATGTGAAAGCAGGGAGGGAGAGAGAATTATGTGAAAGCAGGGAAGAGAGAATTAATGTGAAAGGAGGAGATAGATAATAATGTGAAAGCAGGGAAGGAGGGAGAGAGAATTATGTGAAAGTAGGGAGATAATTATGTGAAAGTAGGCAGGGGAGGAGAGAAAGAGTCGTGAAGCCATGGAAGAAGAGACAGGAGAAGCCATTGTCATTGGAGCAACACTGTGGTCAGCTGTGGTTGTCAGTATCGCTTTGTGTGGTGGCCTGAAAGTTGACCTGTGTTGTGTGGGATAGGTCCACGCTGCTTCTGCTGATGTCTGCCTGTCTGTCTGTCTGCCTGTCTGTCCTGATGATGCACTGGTGTTTGTTTGCCACTCGCGTGATGCCTTCATTCTGGCTCCCTTCTGTCAGGTTTGGAGTGTGACTGGGTTTTCTTCATCTTTGTTTGTTTGTTTGTTGCCTTTTCTCATTGGTCTGTATGATTTTTTGATAATGCCACTGTGATAAACAAGCGATGACGATGTCTGAAATGCTTTCATGTGCGCCAGTCATGGTGTCAGTTGATTTATTGAGTTGTTTTTGTTTTGTAGTGGTCTTGATTATATAATATATATAAATATGTGTGTGTATGTGTGTGTGTGTGTGTAGGAGTGTTCATGTTGTGGTTGAAGACTACAAGCCCTGTTTTTGTTTTCCATTATAATGTCAGTATGATAGGCGTCTATACTTAAAGTGGATAAGATGTGACAGGAAAAAATGGTCCTTCATTTCTCTTCTCATTCCTTTCTGTGAGGGCTTGCTTACACATACGTTTGTATGTATGCACGTACACACACACATACCTTCTTACTTTTCCATAATTACAGATATGTGCAAGCAATGCCTACCCAGTAACACAAAGTAAAAAAAAGAAAAAAAGAAACCCTATCATTCACCACTGTAGCAAGCTTGCAATATTTATACGGACTGAAGATATTCAGCTTTTGATACCTGTGAAGTTTTTTCCCAGTGAGTTTCCAAGACTTGTTAGTGAAAGAAAGAAAGAAAAGGGTTATGTTGAACCATGCTAGAGTGCAAAGCGCCTCAGATCAGTGAGTTGTTTGGTGAACAACACCAGGGAGTGGTTCATGCCGTACCCTTTCAAAGCGCCTCAGATCAGTGAGTTGTTTGGTGAACAACACCAGGGAGTGGTTCATGCCGTACCCTTTCAAAGCGCCTCAGATCAGTGAGTTGTTTGGTGAACACCAGGGAGTGGGTCATGCCGTACCCTTTCAAAGCGCCTGAGATCAGTGAGTTGTTTGAACACCAGGGAGTGGGTCATGCCGTACCCTTTCAAAGCGCAGTGTACCATCGACTTGGCAGCCTGGCCAGAAAGGCTTTCTGCTGTTGGGCAAGACAGAGGGAGGGAGAAGGAGGTCATGTCAGCAGTAGTTGTCTTCCATGTTGTGTGTGTGTGTGGTGGTATTTTGTGTCCCCCCCCCCCCCCCTCCCCTTCTCCTGGGGTGGGTTATTTTTAGATGTGTGTGGGCTGGGCTGAAGGAGCGAACGAGCGAAGCCAGCCAGCCAGACAGACAGACAGACAGACAGACAGACAGGCAGACAGACAGGATCAATGCACTTCTGGGATGACAGGCTGAACTTGGGTGTGGCAGCGTCCTGGAAAACCACAGGGGGCTTTGCTTTCACCTGTGCTTCTCCAGTGATACACGCTCGCACGCACGCATACATACACACACATGCGCGCGCACACACACGCTCACAGACACAGACAATTGTGTCAGTTGTTTTTTTTCTGTATTTTTGTTGTTCCTCTTCCTTTTGTTCCTTGGCTAGAGCTCTGAGGTTCAACAACTGGTGAGATTTTTTGCCTATGTGACTTTTTTTTTTAATCCCTCCCCCCCCCCACCACCACCAAGGTATTAATGTGAGTGTGTGTGTGTTTTAAAAAAAATGTATATAAATTAAAAATCAATGAGAGTGTAGCATATTGTAGAGCAAATCACACAACTGCATTCTGTAATGTTTAGAAAATCGCCTTTTACCAATTGAAACTGAAAACATAAAAGCCTGTCACCCACTCTCTACTTGTCACCTTTTTCTGTGAAACTGGATTGACATGACATGAGATCTGACCATGTGACATTGCTTGCTCCAAGTCATAACATCGCTTGACTGTTGCAGATTTGCTCTTTTTTCTTTTTTAAAAAAAAGTTTAAAGAGAAGCCGAGTTTTCAAAAGGTATGGAAAATGAAGGTGTGGAGTTTTTGTAGACCTCTGCAATGTTGTATTCCTTCAAGCATCTTCTGTATGTGTTATAAAAGAAAGGACCAAATTTGTCATGTTTTATGCAGGTCTGTGTAATAGCTTTTAGCTTTAAAAGAGGGGCATTCTGATATTTCTGTCAAGAAGAAAGGGGGAGGGGGACACAACACACACACACCACACACACACACACACACACTCACACACCACACACCACACACACACCACCACCACACACACACTCACACTCACACACACACACACACACACACACACACACACACACACACACACACTATGTTCATTTCTGCACATCTCTCTGTCTGTCAGCACACATGTTGGTCTTGGGCTGGGAAGGGGGAGCCTTAGGAAAAAAAATGGTGTGTGCTATTGACTTGTTTGGGTGGGTTGTTTTTTTTGGGGGGGGGGGGTGTGCGGGGAGGGGTGATGTTGGGTTTTTGTTTTTAAATTTCTCATTATGAATTATCAAGTGATCATTTGCAGTGAAGATTGAAAAAGATAAAGAAAAAATGTTGGTGTTGTTCGGTATAGGTGGAAGCCATCGATTGTTTTCATTGCATTTTTCAAAAAAACATTTGTCTCTTGTGGTTTTTGTCTCTTTCCGTTTTTTAAAGATATGATTGTAGATGCAGTTTACGAATATGGATAATTTGGATATTATTGTTGGAGGTGGAGGAATCAGGTTAGTTATCATGATCTTTTGCCAAGTCGTAAACCTTGGTGGAGAAAGGACTCTGTGTGTGTGAGTGTGTGTGTGTGTGAGTGATCAGCCTGTACTCATTTTATGTGAACTTGTTGTCGCATATGTGCTTTTTGATTGCTGATATAAATATTTCCATCACAACAAGTTTTGTGTATTGTTACATGCTTGTTAGTGTGTTGTGGTATGTGTGTGTGGATAGAATGATAGTGGCATGTCGTTGAAACATAGACAACACTGGACCATGACCATAATTTGGAGGCAAAGTCACTGTGCCTGCTTAACTGGAACACACAATCTGTGTTGCGTTACTGATAAAAAATAAATGTTAAAAATCAAGCTTGGACTGTGCTTTCTGTTGAGGGTTAAGATGATTTGAACTTCTGTGGCAAGAAATGTATCATGGGAGGTAACTTAAGAAAATGACTTCCCATGTAGTGAGAGTTCTGCTAGTAAAATGAGGTTAATTCAGTATTTATGTTATTTATCTTTTTAACACTGCTCATCATTTTTGCCATATTTAAGATTATTCTTGTCCGCTCATGTGTTTGAT
>CM054147.1:5843435-5850935 GCA_028751875.1 Rapana venosa | reverse complement strand
GAACACACACCTGCCTTTGTGACTAACGCCTGTACCAGGAAAACAGCACTACTGCCTTGCTGCCATTTATTTTATTTTATTTTATTTATTTTATTTTATACCACTTTAAGTCACGAGATTTCTCTGCGTCAAATTCGGGCTGCTCTCCCCGGGGAGAGCGCGTCGCCACAAGAGCAGCGCCACCCTTTTTTTTTTCTTTTTTCTTTTTTTCTTTTGGTCTGCAACTGTATTTGTTTCCCTATCAGAGTGGCTTTTTTCTAAGAATTTTGCCAGGGACAACTCCCTTGTTGCCGTGGGTTCTTTTACGTGCGCTGAAAATTTTGTGTAACACACGGGACCTCGGTTTATCGTCTCATCCGAAAGACTAGCGCCCAGACCACCACTCATGGTCTAATGGATGGGGAAAAATTTCGGGCCCAAACGGAGTACGAACCGCGCACACACCCGACCCGGACTTTTCGCATTCTAGACAGGCGCGTTACCTCTAGACCACCGATCCACCATGAGCACTTGAAAGAGAGAGAGAGAGAGAGAGAGAGAGAGAGAGAGAGAGAGAGAGAGAGAGAGAGAGAGAGAGAGAGATTTCACGCTACCAAAATTAGTACACATTGAAGACAGGAAAAGAAACAAAGAATGGGTGGCGCTGCTCTTGTGGCGACGCACTCTCCTCGGGGAGAGCAGCCCGAACCTCACGCAGAGAGACCTGGCGTGGCTATACAAACAGAAATAGGCAGAACAAGGGCAGAGTGAGAAAGCAAGAGTGAAGACAATGACGATGACAAATTCTTTTATGTCGAGGATAATGAATAAGCACTCATGTGCTTTTTTACATCCACTCCCCGCCCGTAGGGGTACACATCTTAATAATAACCCAATACTTATACTCTCACACAGTAGAAACAGAGGGAAATAACCCTTTAACCCCCCCCCCCCCTTCCCACACACACACACACAAGAACAACAAACAAATAAAGAAATAACAGAAAACCCTAAAAACGCCACCCCCCAAACCCCCCCCTCCAAAAAAATAAAAAAAATAAAAATAAAACAACAACCCACACAACAACAACAACAACAAAAACCCACCACACCACCAACAACAAACAAAAGAATAAGAAAAAACAACCAAAAAAAGAGAAAAACAAACAACAACAATAAACAAAACCAAGAAGAAAAAACATCAACCAAACTTATAAAGTCATAAAAATAAACATCTACACATTGTAAAATGGTACACATCGTTGTTACACATAACAATAAGATATTGAAATAGAGCATTCATTAAAACTTAAATGCAGCCGACAAGCCCAATAAAATATTGAATATATAAAGTATGAATCCTTCATCAGGATACACAGAGAGAGAGAGAGAGAGAGAGAGAGAGAGAGAGAGAGAGAGAGAGAGAGAGAGATGTGTGGAGAAAAAGTAAATAGGCTACTCACACACTGCCCAAAATTTTCTTTCGTTCAAACAGTACGCGCAGATCTTTTTTACACACCATAGTTTCACCTCACAACCGGATGGGGGGGGGGGGGGGGGGGAGGACTATATGGATAATCATTTACAAAAATACCAAATAAAAAAAACAACAACAACACACACACAAGTAGAAATAGATCCTTCGGACACAAACATCACTGTTTCTAAGAATTTCTCACGACAAAAAGAAGTGGGCTGTCAGTCAGGTCTTAGACATCTTGGAACTGTTTCCATAGACTGCCAGGTGCCTAATTATGTGGCTCAGTTATCATTTTTAAGGCCGGGGGGAAAGTTGAAAGGACATTTCTCTACCACCACCATACCAAGGCACTGAACATTCACAAAGGGATATACAGACATTGCCATTTCAGTAACTGATTACATTATGAGTTTGAAACACAGCACAACTTTATTTGTTGTGAAGCGTAGCATATAACTTCATCTGTAACACGTAACACTCCAATTTCAACCACAACACGTAACGCACATCTTCAATTGTAACACACGTCTTCAATGTTAACTTCTAACAGATCACAATGCCCAGTAAACAAAATTCAGTGCTGAGTACAACTGTCATACAATAACAATAATGAAAACAACCCAAAAAAATCGAGAAAAGAACAGAATATGAGCAACAGGAACATTCCAATCACCAGCGCTTTTTGCGCATGGGGTGACGTTCATTATGATAATCATTATTCAGACACTAGCACCAATAGAAGAGTTCATCATACAGGCAGTGGCGTGGTACGTTCATTCTGTCCGTTGCCTTTTGGCCACAAGGAGACATCAGTCATCGTGTGTGCGCTGTATATCATAAGATTAATACAGAGAAAATAATACTTCATCATGGATCCGAAGCAGGTGAGGACAATACAGAACTGGAGATACACACGAAGCTCAGTTGGGTGTAAATCAGGAACACACGAAGTCGGTCATCACAAGAAGCGGTTGTCTTTGGTTCACGCTGTTCCATCCTGACACACGTTTCATTGGGGAAGCTGTAACGTCAACCAGCACCGTAACCAAAACTGACCACACAGGGACATACACGGAATAAAATGAAGGTGGAGTCAAGTCTCATCATCCTCTCCTGACAGATCACTGCAGCTTTCTGATCGCCACTAAAGACTGCACGAATTTCAGCTGGTTGGGACCAAGGCATGGAAATTGAACAACCTTTACATGGAATCTCTGATGAATATTCATAGAGTTGACATGAAACTCTGATGAATTTCATTCATCATAGCTTCAACATGGAATATCTAACGAAATTCATAACACTGACATGGAATCTCTGATGAATTATTCAAAGCCTTAACTGGGAATCTTTGACGAAATATTCACAGCGGTAAACTGAAATTTCAGATGAAATACCAATAGATTTACCCTGAAAAATGAAATGAAACGCTAACGACTCAACATAGATTTGGCTGGTTCAGATTATACTATAGTCCCAGCGGAGGTATCCGATTTAGGGACTGTGGTAGCCGCAAGTTATTCCACTTTGGCGCCATGGGCCACCCTCAAAATAGTACAGTTCTATAGCAACAGTGCACATGCACCCTGTGCTTCGGATGAGACTATAAACCGAGGTCCCGTGTACGAACGCACGCAGAACATCTTGCGCACACATTCAAACCCGTTCTGCTTTTCGGAAGAGTAGGCCATTGTGTGCCAGTGGGAACGGATGACAAAATACACAAAACTGCATACACACGGGGACTGGATGTAAAAAAAGCACATGAGTGCTTATTCCATTATCTTCGAAAAAAAGAATAAGTGAACGAAAATAAAAATGAATGAATGAATGAATGTGCAAGCCTGATATGACTTACTTAACATAGAATATCAACTTATAGTCTTAACGCAAATAAAATACAAGCAACCTCACCATGCAATATCAGATGAAATACTGATACACTTGTCATGGAATCTGAAATGAAATCTCAATAGTCTCGACATTGAACACCAGATGATATAGGGAGAGACTCATCATGAAATCTCTACAGACAGGAAAGCCTTGAGATACAATCTCGGATGTATTAATGACAACCATGATATAGAATCTCAAACGAAACACTAGTAGTCTAAATATAGAATCTCAAAACGAAATACTAGTAGTCTAAATATAGAATCTCAAACGAAACACTAGTAGTCTAAATATAGAATCTCAAGACGAAAATACTTAAGAGGCACCGTAGTCGAGTGGTTTAGGCGGTCAACTCGTGATCCAGAGGTCGCGGGTTCGATCCCCGCTCGGCTCGGTGTTGTGTCCTTGGGAAAGACACTTTACTCCTATTTTCCTCACTCCACCCAGGTGTACAAGTGGGTACCAGCTCTGCTGGGGAAGTATCTGGCGACAGACTAGCGTCCTGTCACAGGGGTGGTGAAAAACCATCAGTTCGCTTAACGCTACAGAAACCGGGATAAGCTCCGGCTCTATGGGCCTTCTGGCTCGAAAGAACATACTTACTTTACTACGAAAATACTTGTTGTCTAAAAAGAGAATCTCAAACGAAATACTAGTGGTCTAAATATAGAATCTCACACGAAATACTAGTAGTCTAAATATAGAATCTCACACGAACAACTAGTAGTCTAAATATGGAATCTCACACGAAATACTAGTAGTCTTAATAGAGACTCTCAAACGAAAGACTTGTATCTCAATCATCATCATCATCATCAGTCCCATGACCTTGGCGGTCGTGGAGGAGACACGAGAGACGATGCCGTGGTAAGCCTCCTCCATCCATCTCGGTCCTCGGCTCTGCGCAGTAGTGCCGAGTCATTCATCCTGGTCCATTCTCTGATGTTGTCCATCCATGACTTGTTCTGCCTTCCCCTCTTTCTGCCACCTTCGAGTGTTCCCTGCAGTACTGTTTTTGGCAGAGTGTTGTGGCGGGTGACGTGGCCGAACCATGTCAGCTTTTTCTTCTTGACGATGGTGAGAAGGGGTTCCTGTGGACCTGCCAGCCGTGTTATTTGACTCTTGACAAATTCATTGGTCTTTCGTTCTCTCCAGGATATGCCCAGCAGTTTTCTATGGTATCTCAATAGTGAATCTTAAACGAAGTACTAGTGGTCTAAATATAGAATCTCAAACGAAACACTAGTAGTCTAAACAAAGAATTTGAAACGAAATACCAGTAGTCTAAATATAGAATCTCACATAAAATGCCGACAGCCTTAACATGGACTCCCAGACTGAAGTATGGTTTTAACGGCTTCAGCAAGAATCATTTTCAACACAAATATCATGGTTCTGGCAATAAAAGGAAAAGAAAAAAATATTGTTGACAAATTTTTATCTTTAAAGTCCTTTACATAATAAACAAACACACGTTTTCCCAGTAGAAAAATATTGTGGTGGGTTGTTTGAGCAACCCTGTTCATTTATGTTCATCTTGCCATGATAAAACCGCAGAGCAAACACATAAAAAACAGCAACACACCCCCCCCCCCCCCCCCCCTACAATCAAATCCGCCTTCATCCCTCTTTCAACCCCCCCCCCCCCAAAAAAAAAAAAAAAAAGGAAGAACAAAAATGAAACAAAACTAAACAAACAAACAAACAAACAAACAAACAAACAAACAGCAAAACAAAAAAAAAAGCCTTCACTGAATATGACAGTCATATTTCATTGACCAGGCAAGAAATTAAAAAAAAAGTATGGTAATTTAGCATGAAGAAAAGGTGTATTCAAATCAATCCCCCCCTTCCCCTCCACGATTTTTTTCAAATGGCTCCTTTCTGATTTTAGGAATCCTAGACGTGTTCTTGTTTCTGTTCTCCAAGGAAGGCACGTGAATGCCCCATACCATCTTTAACAGACAGAACGAAAAAAACATTGTGACATCTTTTGGAGATAATTTTCACGACTATGTACATCAAAACTCACGACCGAAGCAGCAGATATGGTATGTACATTTGTCAGGAAAAAAAAAGCCTTCACTGAATATGACAGTCATATTTCATTGACCAGGCAAAAAAAAAAAAAAAAAAGTATGGTAATTTAGCATGAAGAAGAGGTGTATTCAAATCAATCCCCCCTTCGGAGGAGGGGGGGGGGGGGGGGGGGAAGGAATCACATCTCATAATTATCTGCCAAACTTTTGATCCACCAGATAGTTATAGGCCTGCTGGTGGTGTTCAGTTTCATGATTGTATGGGCTCCACTGAAAAGAATCTGATAGCGAAGGCTGTATGTATTCGGATTTGGGGGTAACAATGGGAAATGAGACAGCTGAGAGACACCCTGAGGGCGGCTGAGAGACGAGAGGACTGGAGAAAGGGGGTTGACAAAGCTTCGAAGGCGCCCCAAAGGATTCGGAATCTGAGGGATCGGTGACGGTGACGAATGGGAAATGGATAACAACTGACTGTTACAATCTTCACTTTTACACTGTGTACACGTGCAGGTATGCACACACACACATACTTGCACACACATGCAAGCTCTCTCTCTCCCTCCCCACCCCCCTCTGTCTCTGCTCTCTCTCCCTCTCTCTGTCTCTGTATCTGTCTGTCTGTTTCTCTCTCTCTCACACACAGACAGACAGACAGACAGACAGACAAACTCTCACACACACACAAACACCCAGAGAGGGGTTTCAGTGCATTTCACTGAGCACTTTAAGTCAGAAATTATTGGAACATATTTTGCCCGAGATTCAATTAATTCAAAGCTAAATCAGAAGGGTTACTTATCAAAAATACCAACCAAAAAAAATCCCAATAACCACAGAAATCAACTCCTCCAAACAAATACTCAGTAGTAACATCGACATAGTTTCTGACATTGCAGTCACAGCCAATCCCCGAAACCGGATTGCGGCTACCTTAATGATGGACAAAAACGATCGCATACGCTAACAATCTCACCGTTAGTCATCCTCAACACTCTAGCCGAGGAAGGAAAAAATAAACCCACAGTCAAAGAACTCCTCCCGTCGATATAAAAGGTAACGGTAAAGGTGTCCCATAACCTGTGTGGTCGTAGGGGAGCCAGGCGTCAGAGACATCAGCTTCTCTATGGGCCAGCATGTTGAGGGCGGCGCCCATCTCCTCTCCCTCGCTGCTTTACCTTCCCTGACCCTACGGAGGGCAGGTACCCATTTACAGCTGAGTGAACTAGGGGACTGCACTGAAACCAAGGCACGGAAACGGTCACCCATGCACTTGGTAACCACGCTCAAAGCTGCTTAACCTTATCTGGGGGACAGCGAGTGGTCTGACCACTGAGCTGTTACCTCCTCTCAGCTCGATATAAAAGCCATCTAAAAAAACACCACCCAAACAAACGAAAATAACATTCCTAAGCATTCCGGAATACATTGCTTTGATGTGGAAGTCTGTACACACACTTTTGTTGTGTAACATACATATAATACTGTTGTGTACAGATAATGATGTCATAATTGTCAGGAAATATTTTATCCCATAACGATGCCATTTAGAATAATGTTTCTCGGTAGCAAACTATTGTCCCAAAAGCTGTTAATACAATTATTGTCCATGCAAACAATCGTGAGCTATTTTTTTTGGGTAATGTTTGTATGATAATATTATGTACATACACAGTGTGTCACTGTGGTCAAGTTTGCCTTGTTTTACTTCATATTAGCACGCCTTCTCTCCTCTCTCTCTCTCTCTCTCTCTCTCCTCTCTCTCTCTCTCTCTCTCTCTCTCTCTCTTTGTCTGTGTGTCTGTCTTTCTTTCTCATTCTCTATCTCCACACACACACACACACACACACATATATATATATATATACACACATACCAACGTACCATCTGGAAATAAAAATTTGACTTGACTTCACACACACATACACACGCACGCACACAAATTCCCCCCCTCCCCCCTACACACACACACACACCACCACAAGGGAAAGAAGCTACGGGCCATACCACTGGCTAGAAAAGCAACCTTCTTCACTGACGATGTGTCACTGTCCACCTCTCCTTGCAGTCTCCGCCCTCACAATCAACACTGCCCCACCACCCGCTGTA
>CM054147.1:5823435-5828435 GCA_028751875.1 Rapana venosa | reverse complement strand
GAACAAGGCAAAAACAAAGAGAGGGATAGAAAAGAGGGAAATCCAAGCAGATAATTTTCAGAAGGTGGGGATGTTATTTATACTGACAGTCCCCCGGCATCCACACGGGGGAAACCTCGTCTTATGTATGTTTGTGTGTATGGCCGCTTTCAGTCACTGCAGATTTTTGTGTGTGAAATTCGGTTTGCTCTCAGTGCGGAGAGCGCGTCGCCACAAGACCAGTGCCACCCATTATTTGTTCTTTTCCTGTCTACATTAATTTGTATTTTTTCCCCTATTGGAGTGGATTTTTTGCTCAGATTTTTTTCCAAGGACAACTCTATTGCTGCCGTGTGTTCTTTTACATGCTCTAAGTGCGTTTTGCACATGGGGCCTCGGTTTATCGTTTTAACGTATCATCAGAAAGTCTAGCACCCAGACCATCACTCACGGTCTAGTGGTAGGAGAAAAGTTTTGGGTACAAAAGGGGACGGGATAGCTCAGTGGTCGGAGGTTAAGCAGCGTCGAGCGTGGTTACCACTTGGATGGGTGACCGTTTGCTCGCCTTGGCTTCAGTACAGTCCCCCAGTTCACCCAGCTTTCAAAGGGTACCTGCCTCTTTAGGGTCAGGGAAGGTAAAGCAGCGAGGGAGAGGAGATGGGCGCCGCCCTCAATATGCTGGCCTCTTGAGAAGCTGAGGTCTCTGACGCCTCGCTCCCCTACAACCACATAAGTTATGGGCCACCTTTACCTTTTCACAGACGGGGATCAAACCCGGACCCTGACGGAACCCAGACTTTTGGCTGTCTGCCCTCGTGGGAATGTTGGGGGAGCTTTCAGTGTAAATACCATCCCCACCTTCTAGAAATTCTATGCTAGAAATTTCCCCTTTTCTATTACTCCCTTTGTTTCTGTTTTTCTCCTCACCTCTCTATCCTTTCCCTCCCATGCCTATTTTCCGCCTTCCCAGTCCGTTCTCTTGCCTTTTATTTTATGCAAATCTGAAAATATTTTCTTATAATAAATTTTCTGATGAGCTGCCCTGAAGTCGGAACGTGTCGGCTGAGGCCAGCGGGCAGACCTCCTGCATGCAGAGTGACAAGCACAGGAGAAGACCTGGCACTGCGCATTCTACCCACTATGGCAATGGCTTTCTCGGCAGGTGCCTTGCCTCTAGATCACCGATCCATCCATGTCTTAACATTGTCAGTGTCAACTACACCACCATCTCAATGCAGAAGTTTAAAACAGTGGAGTGTTTGTATAGGAAAGTAAAAGGCAAAAACAGAAATGGAGAGACAAATGCGCACATGAGCATACACACGCATGTGCGTGCGCGTGAGCGTGCATGAGTGTGTATGCACACTCTCACAGACACACAGACACACACACACTCACATGTACCTGTTCAATCAGTGACACATACTGCGAGGAGGGAGGGAGAGAGAGAGAGAGAGAGAGAGAGAGAGAGAGAGAGAGAGAGAGAGAGAGAGAGAGAGAGAAGAGAGAGAGAGAGAGAGAGAATGAAAAATGATAATGACAAATTCTTTTATTCAGACATACAGTCACACACACATACAGACACATACTGCGAAGAGAGAGAGAGAGAGAGAGAGAGAGAGAGAGAGAGAAGAGAGAGAGAGAGAGAGAGAGAGAGAGAGAGAGAGAGAGAGAGAGAGAGAGAGAGAGAGAGAGAAGGAGAGAAAGAGAGAGAGAGAAAGAGAGAAAGAGAGAAGAGAGAAAGAAGAGAGAGAGAGAGAGACAGCCGGGCAGGCAGACAGAGACTGAAACAGGTAAAGAGAGACAGGCAGAAAGTCAGAACATTCCATATAATTTGTTAGTCGTTTCTTCACCCCCCCCCCTCCCTCCCCCCCACCCCGAAAGAGACACCAGAGAACAGCAAGCAAGGCAGCAAGCCAGCAAGCAACAAGGACGACAAAAGAAGAAACTGGAATAGTTTCCAAACAACTTTTTACTTATGACTGCAACAAAATTCTTCCCTATTCTTTCCCCTGCTGCTCTACAAAACAAAACAAAACAAAAGAAAACAAAACAAAACGAAACGAAACAAAGCACACACACACACACACAAACACACAACACACACACACACCACACACACACACACCACACACACACACACACAACACACACACACACACACACACACACAACACACACACACACACACACACACACACTACGCGCGCGCGCGCGCCCCAGAAAAGGTTACAGTAAATGTTAACACTGATGTCACAGCAACTAGAACAGAATATTCTTCGCGTCTTAATTCTGAGAATCTGTTCAAATACAGATATAACCCCCCCCCTCCCCTCCACCCCAATGCAGTGGCACACAACACACACACGCACACACACACGCACGCACACAAAACACACATACACACACACACACACACACACACGCACGCACGCACGCACGCACGCACGCACGCACGCGACACACACAAGGCTTAAATCTTTTTTTGTTGTTGTTTAAAAAAAGGTAAAAGAAAGTAACCGACGAAAACAGAAATAGAGAGATGCACAAATGAACGATCATGCATACATGCACGCACGCGTTAACACACACACACACACACACACACACACACACACACACACACACACACACACACACACACACACAACACCACAAACACACACACAACACCCCACACACACACACACACACACACAGAGAAAAAGAGGAGGCTAAGAGGAGGAGGAAAGGTGGAAGAGAGAGAGAGAGAAACTGAGACAGAGAGAAAGACTCAGAGAACCAGAGAGAGAGAGAGAGAGAGAGAGAGAGAGAGAGAGAGAGAGAGAGAGAGAGAGAGAGAGAGAGAGAGAGAGAGAGAGAGAGAGAGAGAGAAGAGAGAGAGAAGAGAGAGTGAGAGAGAGAGAGAAAAGGGGGGGGGGGCACAGACAGGTAGACGTACAGAGACAGAAAGACAGACAGAAAGAGAGAGACAGAGAGAAGGAGAGACAAGGAAAAGACAGCTGTTGATAGGAAACTGGTGTTAACATGAACAAGAGCCTTTTCACCCAGCCCCCAAAGAAACAAATCAACAAATAACAACAGATGTGAGAAAAAACCAGGTTATCACGCACGTTATGAAAAAATATTGACACTGGAACATGCAATTTAATAATGATAAAGAAAGAAAAAGCTATTACAAGAAGAAGAAGAAACACACACACACACACACACACACACACACACACACACACACACACACACACACACACACACACACACACACACAACACACACACACACAGAAAAAAAAATCTTAACAACGATTTATATATACAAGACACCTTTCACTTATTTCAAACTCTTTCTTCATCGACGATTTTGTACAATAAATATGTGGTGAGGAAACAAAAAATCGACAAAGATTATCTCAGCTTTTCTGGCCAAATCCTGGTTAATGAAGGATTGCAAGAGTTTACATCGAGCACTTTCTCCCAAAAATTTCAAATAATAGAATCATTACCAAAGCGAAAATAAAATGGATCTAAAAAAACAAAGAAACAAATCCACCGAATTTTCAGTTTGAGTTGCAGAAGCTGACTTTGTTGACAATGTAATCTGATCTGATCTGATCTCATCTCATAGTCTCGATCATAGGGGCGCCATGGTTGACTTGACAACCAGCCCCCTCCATCTTTCTCTGCCTAATAATAATAATAATTAATAATAACAACAACAACAACAACAATAATAATAACAACAATAACAATAATAATAATAATAATAATAATAATAATAATAATAATAAGAAGAAGAAGAAGAAGAAGAAGAAGAAGAAGAATGTATGGAATTTATATAGCGCTGAATCTTGTAAAGCAACAAATCAAAGCGCTCAGATGATATGATTAAAAAAAAAATCTATTTATTATTTTATATCGAGGATAATGGAATAAGCACTCATGTGCTTTTTTGTATCAAGTCCCTGTGTGTATGCGGTTTTGTAACTTTTGTCATCTGTTCCCACCTGCACACAATGGCCTACTCTTTCGAACAGCGGAACAGGATTTAACGTGTGCGCAAGATGTTCTGCATGCGTTCGCACACGGGGCCTCGGTTTATAGTCTCATCCGAAGGACTTTGACATTCAGTTCGATTATTAGTCAAACTGGGAAGAAAGAGCGAGGCTGGGAATCGAACCCAGAACCTCACGGTTTACTTGTTGGCAGGAAAACGTCTTAACCATCCTGCCACCTTCCTCTTCTCTCTCTCTCTCATCTCTCTTTTCTCTCTCTCTCACTCTCTCCTACCCTCTCTCTCTCTCTCTCTCTCTCTCCCTCCCTCTCTCTCTCTCACTCTCTCTCACTCTCTCTCTCTCTCTCACTCATCCCTACTCTCTCACTCTCTCTCTCTCTCTCACTCTCTCTAAGCGACAAAATCTATCTAATAAATTTTCTCCAATCCATATTGAAAAGGAAACAATAGAACAAGCCTCTCACCACAAAGTTCTAGGAGTAACAATTGATGAAAATCTCAGCTGGTACCATCACATATCCCATCTGTGCAAATACATGTCTCAAAGAGTATACCAACTGACTAAAATCAAACATTTTCTTGACTTTCATTCAAGAAAACTATTCTTTCAAGCTTATATACAATCCTCAATAGATTATGCTGCAGTGTGAAGCAAACAGTGACAGGACAAATCAGTGTCAATCTCCTGTACCAGGACCAAGCTTTCAGGAACAGTGCTGATTGTGCTCATCACTTTCCTTTCTCCTTTCTTTTATTTATTTTTATTTTTATTTTTTTTTATTTGTTCTTACTTTTTTTTTTTATTATTACTTTTAATTATCTTTTAAAATCATATTTTCCAGGAACTGTGCTGATTGTAGTTGTGCTTATTATTCATATTCTGGCATCTTTTATTTACAGGTGCTTTACTGTAATTTTCTCGCCTCGCTTGTTGAGGGTGATTTGGTTGCTTTGTTGTTGTTGTTGTTTGCTTGGGGTTTTTTTTGTTGTTGTCTTTTTGGGGTTTTTGT
>CM054147.1:5798747-5822935 GCA_028751875.1 Rapana venosa | reverse complement strand
TGTGTGTGTGTGTGTGTTGTGTTGTGTGTGTGTGTGTGTGCCTTTGCTTCTCTCAAGGAGGTTCAATGTCATGAAGACATTGTCATAATTTTTATTATATGTCAAAGATGCCCCCATGTCTTTGTCATCTCGATGCCTTTGACTTTCCTAGATTCCTTCAGGAATGCGAAGAATGGCTTGTTGTGTGTGTGTGTTGTGTGTGTGTGTGTGTGTGTGTGTGTGTGTGTGTGTTTGTTTGTGTTGTGTGTTCTTTTATTTCAAGGATAATGGAATAAGCACTCATGTGTTATTTTACATCCATTCCCGTGCCACCGTGTGTATGCAGTTTTGTACATTTTTTCATCCCTTCCCACTGACACACGATGGCCTACTCTTCCGAAAAACGGAACAGGTTTTAACGTGTGCGCAAGATGTTCTGCGTGCGTTCGCACACGGGACCTTGGTTTATAGTCTCATCGAAGGACTTTTTGGGGGAAGTGGAGTCGCACTGATGTTAACATTGATATATATATATAGTGTATCACTTATCAGAGTATAATGTGTGTGCATGCTCGCGCGCGTGTGCCTGCGTGCGCGCGCGCGGATGTGTGTGTGTGTCTCTCTCTCTCTCTCTCTCTCTCTCTCTCTCTCTCTCTCTCTCTCTCTCTCTCTCTCTCTCTCTCTATCTATCTATCTATCTATCTATCTACACCACACACACACACACACACACAACACACCACACAACACACACAAATATATATATCTATATATATGAAATAAAAAATGTTCTCTTCGGAAGTTGTTTGTTTCCTCTCCGTTCTTCCTCCAGTAGTCAAATGGTGTTGTGGAGGGGGTGGGGGGGTTCGTTTTGTTTTGGGTATGTGTGGTGTGGGTGGGTGGGTGGGGTTTGGGGGGGGGGGGGGGGGGCGCTAAGCTTTTAATTTTGTCATGTTTGTTTCGACACATACCATCTTTCGAGCTTTAACGAGTGCGCCATATCGTCTGCGTGAGGTTGAACCACACTCCAGCAGGGGAATAATCTCTCCGGGTGTGTTCGTGGGGGGTCGGAACCTGGGCTGTCGGATCACGAGGGCTTCCTCCCCGTGGGGATGCCGGAGGGGGGGCTATCAGTAGTAATAGCATCCTCACCTGCTGGAAATTCTGTGCTTGAAACTTCCTCTTTTCTATTACTCTTGTTTCTCAACTTTCTGCCTTCTTCCTTTTCTTCCCCTCACTCCTTCTTGTCTTTTTTCTGCCTTCTTGGTCCATTCTCCTGCCTTTTTTTTTTTCTTTTCCAGAAAGACTTAAAAGATAACAAATTTCTCTTTTGCCGAAGTCGGATGCGCTGGCCCTGACTTGTCAGGTGCTTAACGGCAGCGTGATGCATATTTTGTGACTAATATGACGGATAAGGATGGTTGCTGTCTCGGCGTTTAACGTCGACGACGACGGAGAAGAAGAAGAAGATCACGAGGGCAACACTTTTAAAAACTAGGCCTAGGCTCCCCTCCCCATCCCCCCCCCCCCCCCCCCCCCCCCCCCCCCCCTCCAAGACTGGTGGCTGGTGGGCGGGAGAGTGATGGATTGTCAGTCATTATGTGTTGCCTGGCCCGGGCCAAAAGGCTGTGTCAGTTCTTCTTCTTCCTTGTTTGTCATGTTTCTCCCAGGGGAGGTTTGACATTGATGAGCCTTCTCCATCTCTCTGTTTTGAGCTTCCTCCTTATCTATGCCCCTTTCTCTAAGATCATGTGCAATACAGGTAGCCCAGGTTTTGCTAGGTCTTCCCTTTGGTCTCTTTCCATCCACTACGAAGTTCATTGCTCTTTTTATGATGTGGTGGTCTGCTTTCCGCTGAACGTGCCCAAACCAGCGCAGTCTATTTGCTACTAGCTAACAGACTTCAGATCATCAACTTTGCACATTCTCCATAGTTCTTTATTCGTGATCCTGTATTCCCATTTGATCTTGGTCAACCTACCTGGCCACTCTATTACTATCTGCTGCCTTTACCGTCCACCTCCCAGCCGTAAAAACAACCTAACATGTTCTCTTTTTCACCAAGAATTCCAGTCACTCCTCGACCACTACAGCCTCTCTCCCACTAAACTTATAATTCTTGATGACTTCAACTTCCATTTCGACAACCAGTCTTCTCCAGATGTCAAACGTCTTTCTCTTTCTCTGTCCAACCATTCTCTCTCTCAACTGGTAAACGAAGCAACGCACAGATCTGGTCATATTTTAGACTGGCTGATTATTAATGCTTCATTCAATCTTGTCACATCTGTTTCTGTCACCGACGAACTGCATTCTGATCATTCCGCCATTCTTTTCCATCTCAACATCACAAAACCTGTCAGAAAGAAGAAATATGTTACTCGTCGTAATTTTAAAGGGCCCTTAGACATTCATACCTTCTCTTCCCAAGCTTCCGAACGTTTTCACAACCTCTGACCACACTGACCTCTCTGATCACTATAACACTATTCTCTGCCAACTGCTTGATGAGCATGCACCTCCTACTGATCATCTCCTCCCTGACAGACCCTGTGCGCCATGGTATACCCAAGACATCTTGATAGCGAAGCGCAAACGCCGGCAACTAGAACGGCAGTGGCGGAAGTCAAAAACCGAAATCAACAAACAGCTTTTCCAAAAACAAATAAACAAAGTCAAACTCTTAATCCATTCAGCAAAGACAGACTACTACTCTTCCCAAATTCTCTGTACTACATCCATAAAATCTCTTTTTTCTTCACCTCAAATCTCCTTGGATCTGCAAAAACAACTCCTCTGCCTAACACCCACAGCCTGTCTGAACTTCCATCCATATTTTCTGCCTTCTTTTCAGACAAAGTTCGAAACATACGCTCCAGACTTGATCGAACTCAATTCCAGCCTGCGCCTCCTGACCCCCAGTTCACTGGCACTCCTCTCTTTTCCTTCCAAACCCACAAGTGAAAAAGAAATCATGACAATTCTGAAGAAATGACTATAAAATCATGCGACCTTGATCCCATACTGCTCCTGTTTTTCACAATGCCTTCCACAACTTGTGCCTATTATCACTAGAATAGTAAACTCATCTCTTCAGTCAGGAAATTTTCCATCAGCTCTTAAAACAGCAATAGTCACACCTCTACTGAAAAAAGCACGGCCTCGATCCCAACATTCTGAAGAATTATAGGCCTGTCTCAAACTTACCCTTTGTCTCTAAAGTACTAGAAAAGTTGTTCTCAAACAGCTCAACAGTACCTTCATTCCAATGATCTTCTTCCACTCTTCAGTCTGCCTATCGCCCCAACCACAGCACCGAAACCACCCTAGTCCATACTTTAGATACACTTCTACTTGCTTCTGATGCAGGAAAATCTCCCTCCTCACTCTTCTTGACTTATCTGCAGCCTTTGATACCATAGATCACTCAATTCTTCTTTCTCGCCTCCAAAATATGTTTGGTATTAATGGCACAGCCTCACCTGGTTTACTTCATACCTCACAGACCGGTTCCAGAAAGTTATTGTAAACAAAATTCAATCAAAACCTGTCAAAATGGAATGTGGAGTCACGCAGGGATCAGTCCTGGGCCTGTTCTCTTTACTCTCTACACTGCTCCACTCTCACATATAATAAACAACCACCCTATTGATCATCATTTCTATGCCGATGATACTCAACTTCAGTGCAACGATACTGTTGAAAACTTGCCTTCCCTCCTGACAAATATGTCCTACTGCCTTCAAGACATTCAAAACTGGATGACTCAGAACAAGTTACAACTTAATGCCGATAAAACCGAAGCCATGCTCATAGGGACCCAACATAAACTTTCCTCTATCACAAAACTTCAATAGAATTTGGCAATACGTCAGTTCCTTTGTCCAACTCTGTGAAGTAATTTAGGAGTAGTTCTTGACAACACACTCTCTATGAAAAAATTCATCACCCAGACCTGCCAGTCTTGCTACTATCAATTACGGCGCATAAGCGCGATTCGCAAGTATCTGTCCACTGATGCAACTTCCAAGCTTGTCACATCTCTTATTCTTTCACGTTTAGACTACTGTAATTCTCTTTTGGCTGGCCTACCAGCATCATCTATCCACTCTCTTCAACGCATACAAAACTCTGCAGCTCGACTGGACCTAAGAAAGAAAAAATCTGAACACATCACTCCTCTTCTGCGATCTCTTCACTGGTTGCCTGTCTCACAAACACTGGAGTATAAAATCAATACCCTCTGTTTCAAATGTCTCCACAAATCTGCACCCTCTTATCTCTGTAACTGTCTTCACCTGTACACTCCATCCCGTTCCCTTCGTTCAGCCGCAGATACTTTGTGCTTTCGAACACCCAGATTCAAACAAACCACTGTTGGCCGTCGCTCCTTCTCTGTTTCTGGTCCATCCACCTGGAATGACCTCCCTCTTTCACTTCGTCAAAAGCCTTCGCTTGATTCCTTCAAATCCAGCCTCAAAACACACTTATTTCCTACCTGAGACTTTCCCCCCACATATCTGTCCCTAATTTTCAACAGCATCTTTCACCTTCTAAGTGTTGTTCCGTGTGTGTGTGTGCGTGTGCGTGCGTAGTGCGCGCGCATGGATTTGAAATCTGTTGCTCATTATGTTTAAGGAGAGTTGCATGCCTGTAAATGATTGAGTGCAAGCGCTTCGATTTGTTTGTTTTTTACAAGATTCAGCGCTATATAAATTCCATGTATTATTATTATTATTATTATGTAGCGTAGCATTCGTTTTTCACAGCTCTTCAACAAACGTTCGACGGTTTTTGTGAAAACCCACGTCTCAGAACTATACAGGAGAACAGGTCTAATGCAGGCCTTATATATCAGACAGCGTCTCTCCAGTGGGATTTTCTGATTTCCGAGCAGACTTGCCAATTCTTTCCATTTCTTCCAAGCACTCGCAATCCTGGTTCTGACAGCTAACTCAGATTTTGCTTCGCAGCTCGTCATCTCTCCCAGGTAGCAGAATTCGTCTATCACTTCTATCTTCCCTTGTTCAAACTCTATCTCCTTCTTTCCTGCATCGGTATTGTCTTCACACTTCTTATTCATACAACTGGGGCAGACAAATACTCCATCCTCGTTCTTCAGACTTTTGAGCTTTGAGCATCTTTTGTGACACCAATATTGACAGTTGGAGCATTTGATCGAATTGTTCCCTACACCTTTGTGGTAGACACCGCACGGGTATTTGCCTTGCTCTCTATGTGTTCTGCGGTCTTTTCCAACTGTCATTGCTTTGGTCTTGTCAACATTTACCTTCATTCCTCTGCGTTCTAATCTCTGTTTCCAATTACCAAATCTTCGAGTAGCGTCATCACTGTTCTCAGCTACAGAAGTTCCCAGATCTCTTCTGGCCTCTCCACTTCCTTGGATATTTCATTCATCACGAGGATAAAGAGCAGAGGGCTCAATGCGGATCCTTGGTGCACTCCTACTTTTATCTCAAAGCTTTCTGACGTCCCAATTATAGTTTTCACTTTTGATCTGGAGTTCTTGTACAAAGTCATAACCATTGAGATGGTGTGCTCCGATACACCTTGTTTCCTCAAGGCCCATTGGATTGCCTTTCTGGGTACTCTATCAAAAGCTTTTCCAGGCCACAAAGATGTGCGTCAAGCTCTTTTTCTTCTCCATATACTTTTCCTGCAGCTGTTTCACTATAAATATTGCATCTATGGTTGATTTGCCAGCCTGGAATCCAAACTGTTTTTCATCAATATTGCACAGGCTCGTCAGTCTTCTTTCCAATACTTTTCCCCAGATCTTCATGCCATGTTCCAAAAGCCTGATTCCTCTGTATTTTCCACATACTAGTGCATCTCCTTTACCCTTGAAAATGGGAACAGTAATACTGTCTTCCCATTCTTCGGGCATTTGTTCTGTCCGCTGTATCTTCTGACATATTTTCGTAAGTTGTTTTACTTCTTCCTCTCCTGCTGCTTGTATCATTTCTGTCACCACTCCTGATAGCCCCGTGGCTTTTCTCTTTTTCATAGCTCGAATTGCTCTTCTGATTTCATCTTCAATCACTTCTTGTACAGGTTCTTCAACTTTCTCCACTTCCTCGATTGTATGAGGATTCTCAATATTTAGCAGATCATGAAAGTAATCCTTCCATCTCTGCAGAATATTTTGCTTCTCAGTCATGATATTTCCAGACTCCTTTTTTACAAATGTTGCTACATTTATGTCTTTCCGTTCTTTCCTCATCTGCCGTTCAATTCGAAACATCTATTCTGACCTTCAGTTGTATCAAGTCCAACACACCATTCATTCCAAGCTGTGTCAGTTATTGATGTCAGCTAATTGCCAAGACCTACATTAACATGTTATGTTGTGTAAATGTTGTGTTGAGATTGCCTTCAGCCATGACAACCTGCGCTCTCCTTTAAAGGAGAAACAAATCCTCTGAAGTCGGAGTATGGCTGCCTATATGGCGAGGTATTTAAGTCATACACGCAAACTTCTCATTCAGTGTGCAATATTCAACCTCACAGTGATTCCTAGGTGGGATGAGTGAGTCATAGTGCACATCTGTGAACATTACCCCCAGAATGTTAAGCTGGGGAATGCACAACAGCACCAGCAACAACAATTGTGTGTGGCTACTTAAATCTTCCCAAACTTGTTTCCCCTCTATACTCGTGTAGGCTGGACCTGCGTCCATGAATCTCTGATGAAATATCTTTTTCAAAATAGTACATGAAACCTTCTGAAACTCTATTATTTCTTTTCAGTAATATAATGATAATATATATTTATGAATATGATGAAATATTGTAATTACATGAATGTCGATGAAGCATTGGTGCATAGAACAGCAGAAGTCAGTTCTCAAAACAGGCCAGGAGAAAAACCGTTTAACAGCTGGCCAAGGTGAGGAAGGGAACAGCAGGCACTTAGCCTCCACATACAGAGAGAGAGAGGGGGGGGGGGGGGGAGAGAGAGAGCACAGGGCCCCCAGAAACAGCCTGGTGTCATCTCCCTTAGATATAGAACTTCTATTGTTACCCAGCTTGTAGCATAAAACATAAATGTTATCACAGTATCAAGAAGACGGGTTTAGTGCATTTGTTCAAATTGATGTAAAAACTTGCAAGAAGAAATTAATCAAAATCGACCGAGCCAATGTGGGACATTTTACTGATATGCCACAAACCTTGTGTCTGTATACAGCATTCTATGTTTCAAACAAAAGGTTCAACATGTGAAACGATCAAAACACACCTTTGCCAACATTTTCATCTCCCCCAAAATGACACGGGCATGCTTTTTGGTGAAGGTTGTGTCAAATCAGACAGTTGAACTGGGCAGATAATACTGGCAAAGTCCAAGAGACTTGTTGCCTGATGTTCATCCTGTTGCATTTTGCTGTTTTGGAAATGAGGCATCATTTCAAAGTTAAGTCAAGATGTGTATATCTATGGTACTAGCTGACAGAATTACTCAAGCAACCAAGGAAGGGGTAGTTGTTTTTTCTTGTCAAACACACTAGGACCCGCCTCTTTGAGTATGACCTTTTGGCATGTCTGTGTGTGTGTGTGTGTATTATATATTAGGCTGTGGCCCCTTATGACGACAGTGTATTACCATTGATTAATCAGTTTCATTGTCTTGTACTGATGTGTGCAGACAACAGAGGTCAAACTGAGCTGCTTCCTCTTCAAACTGTATCCCTCTGAGGACCAGGTGTGGCCCTCCTCTGCTTCCCCTCCCTGACTGTCACAGAAGCAGAAGACAGCTGTGGTGCAGACACTGAAGAACCATGGCAGGGTCAGGCCTGGACTGCTTACCACACATGGTGGTGGAGAACTTGTTCAAGAAGTTGGCGCCCGTTGACCGTTGTCGCCTGGCCGCCTGCTCTCAGTTTACGGCTTCTGTGATAGACTCTCCCTCTGTGTGGAGAGACGTCACCTTCACGCTGGACACAGAGCAGCCAAAGGAGAGCAGACACAGGGATTCAAGAGTACCTTCAGAGATCTTTGAAAGTCTTAGTTTGGGTGACATCAGCGTGATAAACTTGTATAAACGACTCTTCCAGAATGTCAGAATCGTCGTCGGTTCTGGACACATAAGCGAAAGAACATTCACAGTGCTGCTCGGTCTTTTTGCGAGAGGTGTTGTTAAGACCGTCAGCATACGCACTGATCGGTATTACCAAAAAGTAAGCAAACTGGTCAGAATGGGAG
Source organism: Rapana venosa (assembly GCA_028751875.1). Taxonomy (NCBI): domain Eukaryota; kingdom Metazoa; phylum Mollusca; class Gastropoda; order Neogastropoda; family Muricidae; genus Rapana; species Rapana venosa. The sequence goes on along the minus strand of CM054147.1, from coordinate 5,814,733 downwards.
GTGCAACTGCAGATAGTTTCTATTTTAGATGCATATTTAAGTCACTGATACGCGACTTTCATCAATCAATTTTATCTTTGATTGATGAATTGCAGCCGGGTGCAGACATAGCCATTACCCTCCCTCCTACCTTTGGAACCATCCAGGATTTCTGGTGTACAACTCTTAACGATTGTTTGCTATTTGACTTTTATACCTTTCCCAAAAGGAACAATCTTAGTTCACTTCTGAAGAAGTTAACACTGCCAACAGGCTTTGGAGGTGTATCTCCATGCAAGATCATACGCCTGATTTTGGACTTACCCAATCTTCAGGAAATCCACGTGGACATCATGTGCCTGAGTGATGAAGTGTTACAGCTACTCTCTGGGACAGCACTGAAGCGGACACCCCTGCGCAGTCTGGTCATCAGATATTTCAACAAAACAGGGGTCTCTTTCCCCGAGCTGTCTTCAAAGGGCTGGCTGCAGCTGACCAAGTCCAGTCCTTCACTGACCGTGGAGTGCTATGTGGTGACTGACTCTTTGCCCCAGATGGACAACGCCATCAAGCCAGAGACACCTCTGGCGAAGCTCAAAGTCATTTGCAGATCCAGTGACCAACACAACATGTTGATGCTTTACTCCCTGTGCAAAAGCCTGAGCAGCACCCTGCAACATTTTCATCTGTCCATCTCCCATGCTGAAGAGGCCCTGCATACCTCCCGTGTAGTGAAGAAAGCCCTGAGGGGAATGGTCAGAGCCTGCGGCAGGCTGCAGCACTTGCTGCTGAATGTTCAGTTGTGTTGTAGGACTCTTGCAGAGCTAGCCACAGCAGGCAGACAGTGGGTGACCTTCCATTACAACCCGGAAAGCATTTTTTGTTGTGAGGACAAAGTTGTAGGCAGAGATGACAAATGTTCTGATTTCGACTGTGCCTGCTCAGGTACCTCAAAGTGCTCCTGTATTGAAGAAGCAGCAGGCTTCCCATCTTGTGCTACCCCAGTGGAAAATGCCGTTGACTTTGTCTGCCCTGTAGATGTTCCTGAATCCTACAGACAGGCTTTCGAACAATCTCACCTCTCCTCATCTTTGCCGTAGTCATGTGGACCATTAGGGCAACACTGAAGATTTTGCACCAGCTTCCTCTACTCTTTGTGTTTTCCAGCTTACCGCAGCAAGTGGTGTGGTATGAAGTAAAGCTGTTGGAGAGTGTTGCTGGTGTTGTACTGTTAACCCCCCCCCCCCCCAAAATAACCAAATAAACAAACAACAACAACAGGAAAAATAACGGGGGGAACATGAAAAAAGGAATTAAAGAAGAAATAAGTGTAAAAAAGAGCTGAGACAGAAACTCTGGTTGTGTTGGCAAAACTAAAGTGAAAGATGTTACATCAATCATTTCTCGTTGTTGCATGCTTTATTCTCTTTCATAAATTGTCCAATCTTTGCACTGTATCTGTAATGTCTTATTTGTGCCACTTTTCTGCAAGCATATTCCAGTTCCAAATGTGTGTATTTTAAAATTTCAATGTAGCAATGTGAAATAATGTATTCTAGCAGATCACTGTGAGAATGCCATGCAGTACAGGTTGTGGTTTTGTTTTGTTCAGCCTTTCTTCTTGTTTTTGCTTTTCTGCTCTCTTGAAAACTGGCTTGTTGAAAAGTAGAAAATGGTTTAGCATGTGCGCGCGCGTGTTTGTGTGTGTTTATTTTATTCTTTTATTTCAAGGATAATGGAATAAGCACTCGTGTTCCTTTTTTTTAAACATCCAGTCCCCATGTGTATGCAGTTTTGTAAATTCTGGTATCCGTTCCCACCGGCATAGTATGGCCTACTCTTCCGAAAAGAAAGAAAGGGTTTTTACATGTGCGCAAGATGTTCTGCATGCGTTGCCACATGGACTCGGTTTATAGTCTCATCCAAGGATTTTTGTGGAGTGGATTTGGGCCATATGTGGATTCGACTAAGGGGGTTTAACTCTCTGGTGTGTGTGTGTTAACAATTTGTAACAGAAGAAACACTTTCATTTCGCCAGATGCTGGGGAACAGCTCTTTCTCTATTTAGGCGCTGCCTTTTTCACGGTTTCTTCGGGCCATCACATTTAACAGTTCTATTTTGTATTGAAACAGCGTGTAGTGCTCTCGGTTTTAGTTACTAAAGCGAATTTTCTTTTATTCTTTCTTTTCCTTCTCGATTGATGTATGAAGTGAAGACTGAGCAGAGTTTGAAGCAGTTTCTCTGTAACCCCCCAAATTATCATTCAACAATTCATTTCAAACAATAACGGGACTTCTAATAAGAATTAATAAACACAATCTTTAAAAAGTTACTGGTTTAGGATGGTTTTTGTTGGAAATTAAATGAAATTTTATTGATGATTTCATGTTTCATTTTATTTTGTAAATTGAATCTTTACATTATTTGTAGTTGTGATTGTTTGAGCATTCCATTCAACTCTATTTCAAAATTCAATGCTGCAGAATTTGTCACTTCCAATCAGACAGCATTGCTTTCTGTTCGTTTAAATTGCCCTTTTAAAAGTTTATTGCTTTAAATCTGGCTGTGCGAAAAGTGAAATGGTTTATTTTATTCTTTTATTTCAAGTGTTTAATGGAATTTAATCTTTTTTCTTTTTTTTAAACATCAGTCCTTTGTGTATGCATTTGTCACATTGTATCTTTTCCAACCTTCAGGTTATCCGCTTCTCTTCGACAGTAGAATAGAACGGGTTTTAACATGTGCGCAAGATGTTCTGCATGCGTTCGCACACTGGACTCGGTTTATAGTCTCATCCCAAGGACTTTTGTGTGGAGTGGAGTTGGCACTGATGTGGATTCGCAACTGATGTTAACTCGTCTGTGTGTGTGTGTGTGTAATCAATTTGTTCAAGCAGAAGAAACACATTCATTTCAGCCAGGAGTGCTGGGGGACAGCTCGTTCTCTATTTAGAGCGCTTGCCTTTTTCACGGTTCTCTTCGTGGCCATCACATTTTGAACAGTTTCTGATTTTGTATTGAAACAGTCTGTGTAGTGCTCTCGGTCTTAGTTACTAAAGGCGATGTTTCTTTTATTCTTTCTTTTCTTCTGTTTTGATGTACTCAACGTGAAGGACTGAGCCATGAGTGAAGCAGTTTACTGCTGATACCATTTTTCTTTTCATCAAGTTTCTTTCAAACATAACCTTGCCCTTCTTTTGAATGAATAACACAATGCTTTGAAAGTTACTGGTTTAGGGGTGGGGTGTTTTTTGTGTGTGTTTTGGTTTTAGTTGGTATTTGATGTTTCAATATTCATTTTGGAGGCTTGGAATGTCTCACCTTTATTTGTGCAGTTGTGTAATTGGTTTAGTTACATGTAACCATTCCAAAACAATGCTGAAAATTTGTCACCTTCCAAATGGAGGACAGCATTGTTTTTGCTCTCTTGAAAACTGGCTTGTTGAAAAGTAGAAAATGGATTTAGCATGTGTGCGCGCGTGTTTGTGTGTTTATTTTATTCTTTTATTTCAAGGATAATGGAATAAGCACTCGTTTTCCCTTTTTTTTAAACATCCAGTCCCCATGTGTATGCAGTTTTGTAAATTCTGGTATCCGTTCCCACCGGCACAGTTATGGCCTACTCTTCCGAAAAGAAGAACGGGTTTTAACATGTGCGCAGATGTTCTGCATGCGTTCGCACACTGGACTCAGTTTATAGTCTCATCCCAAGGACTTTTGTGTGGAGTGGAGTTGGCACTGATGTGGATTCGCAACTGATGTTAATCGTCTGTGTGTGTGTGTGTGGTAATCATTTGTTCAAGCAGAAGAAACATTCATTTCAGCCAGGTGAGTGTGGGGGACAGCTTGTTCTCTATTTAGAGCGCTTGCCTTTTTCACGGTTCTCTTCGTGGCCATCCATTTTGAACAGTTTCTGATTTTGTATTGAAAACGTCTGTGTAGTGCTCTCGTCTTAGTTACTAAAGGCGATGTTTCTTTTATCTTTCTTTTCTTCTGTTTTGATGTACTCAATGTGAAGGACTGAGCCATGAGTGAAGCAGTTTACTGCGGGATACCATTTTTCTTTTCATCAAGTTTCTTTCAAACATAACCTTGCCCTTCTTTGAATGAATAACACAATGCTTTAAAAGTTACTGGTTTAGGGTTTGGGTGTTGTTTTTTGTGTGTGTTTTGGTTTTAGTTGGTATTTGATGTTTCAATATTCATTTTGGAGGCTTGGAATGTCTCACCTTTATTTGTGCAGTTGTGTAATTGGTTTAGTTACATGTAAACCATTCCAAAACAATGCGGGACATTTGTCACCTTCAAATGGAGGACAGCATTGTTTTCTGCTCTCTTGAAAACTGGCTTGTTGAAAGTAGAAAATGGTTTTAGCATAGTGCCGCACGTGTTTGTGTGGTGTTTATTTTATTCTTTTATTTCAAGGATAATGGAATAAGCACTCGTGTCCTTTTTTTTAAACATCCAGTCCCCCTGTGTAATGCAGTTTTGTAAATTCTGGGTATCGTTCCCACCGGCACAGTATGGCCTACTCTTCCGAAAAGAAGAACGGGTTTTAACATGTGCGCAAGATGTTCTGCATGCGTTCGCACACTGGACTCGGTTTATAGTCTCATCCCAAGGACTTTTGTGTGGAGTGGAGTTGGCACTGATGTGGATTCGCAACTGATGTTAACTCGTCTGTGTGTGTGTGTGTGTAATCAATTTGTTCAAGCAGAAGAAACACATTCATTTCAGCCAGGAGTGCTGGGGGACAGCTCGTTCTCTATTTAGAGCGCTTGCCTTTTTCACGGTTCTCTTCGTGGCCATCACATTTTGAACAGTTTCTGATTTTGTATTGAAACAGTCTGTGTAGTGCTCTCGGTCTTAGTTACTAAAGGCGATGTTTCTTTTATTCTTTCTTTTCTTCTGTTTTGATGTACTCAACGTGAAGGACTGAGCCATGAGTGAAACAGTTTACTGCTGATACCATTTTTCTTTTCATCAAGTTTCTTTCAAACATAACCTTGCCCTTCTTTGAATGAATAACACAATGCTTTGAAAGTTACTGGTTTAGGGGTGGGGTGTTTTTTGTGTGTGTTTTGGTTTTAGTTGGTATTTGATGTTTCAATATTCATTTTGGAGGCTTGGAATGTCTCACCTTTATTTGTGCAGTTGTGTAATTGGTTTAGTTACATGTAACCATTCCAAACAATGCTGACATTTGTCACCTTCCAAATGGAGGACAGCATTGTTTTCTGCTCTCTTGAAAACTGGCTTGTTGAAAAGTAGAAAATGGTTTAGCATGTGCGCGCGCGTGTTTGTGTGTGTTTATTTTATTCTTTTATTTCAAGGATAATGGAATAAGCACTCGTGTTCCTTTTTTTTAAACATCCAGTCCCCATGTGTATGCAGTTTTGTCAATTCTGGTATCCGTTCCCACCGGCACAGTATGGCCTACTCTTCCGAAAAGAAGAACGGGTTTTAACATGTGCGCAAGATGTTCTGCATGCGTTCGCACACTGGACTCGGTTTATAGTCTCATCCCAAGGACTTTTGTGTGGAGTGGAGTTGGCACTGATGTGGATTCGCAACTGATGTTAACTCGTCTGTGTGTGTGTGTGTGTGTGTGTGTAATCAATTTGTTCAAGCAGAAGAAACACATTCATTTCAGCCAGGAGTGCTGGGGGACAGCTCGTTCTCTATTTAGAGCGCTTGCCTTTTTCACGGTTCTCTTCGTGGCCATCACATTTTGAACAGTTTCTGATTTTGTATTGAAACAGTCTGTGTAGTGCTCTCGGTCTTAGTTACTAAAGGCAATGTTTCTTTTATTCTTTCTTTTCTTCTGTTTTGATGTACTGAACGTGAAGGACTGAGCCATGAGTGAAGCAGTTTACTGCTGATACCATTTTTCTTTTCATCAAGTTTCTTTCAAACATAACCTTGCCCTTCTTTGAATGAATAACACAATGCTTTGAAAGTTACTGGTTTAGGGGTGGGGTGTTTTTTGTGTGTGTTTTGGTTTTAGTTGGTATTTGATGTTTCAATATTCATTTTGGAGGCTTGGAATGTCTCACCTTTATTTGTGCAGTTGTGTAATTGGTTTAGTTACATGTAACCATTCCAAACAATGCTGACATTTTTGTCACCTTCCAAATGGAGGACAGCATTATTATGTGTGTAGCTTGTTGCCTGTATCATTTCTTGATGGTGATGGGGATTATTTGTTATATTATTGTCTCATGGTGATGGGTGATTGTTGTTATTATTGTATCTCTATCGTTGTTGTTATTATTGTATCTCTATCATAATTATCATTATCATTGTCTTATTTGACTTGTTTTGCTTGCTTGATAGTTATTGTGTGAATATATTTAAAAAGCGCTATTTGAAGAATATGAGCGCGTATGAGTACACGTTTGCGTGGGTGGAGGAAGAGAGAAGGGATGTCATTGCAGGCAATATTGTCAGTAATGACGCAATGAGTGCCTAAATTTTCTAAAGTTTTGTTCATGTACCTTTTTATTATCTAAAGTATAAACGTGAAAGAATGGATGACATAGTAGGTGAAGTAATTTGTTTGTCCTGCCGTTTTATGATTTTATTTTTTTAATTCTTAAAACATTCTTTATTTAAGTGTGTGTGTGTGTGCGCAAGTGTGTGAGTATGTGTGTGCGTGTGTATGTATATGTGTGTAATTTGTATTTTCCAATGTATTATCTTATTGATTTTCCTCTTTTTACTGGTGCAATTTATTGGTAAAGGTTGCAATAATGAAGTATTTCAGTATAATCATTAAGAAATTTGTTCTTAGATAGATAGCTTGATGAAAAAAGGAAATGCATTGCTTATTCAATGTACCATCTGGAAATAAAAATTTGACTTGACTTGACTTGATTTGACTTGATCCTAACAACCTGAAGGACATGGCTTGATTCATGTCTCTAACCTGTCCTTTTTATCATGTAAAATTCTTAGACTTGAATGGCTTTGTATGGTATCTGGTAGACTTGTTTATATCATGCAGTAATGCCCTCCACTTTGTGTGCTGCCCTACCTCCACCCTCACCCCCCATTCCTTTCTATTTACTGTTATTCCAGGGTAAAGATTATAATTATGTGCTTTTTTTTTTTACAATGCATTTTAGGCTGCTTTCCAGTTGATATTACTTCTATTAGTAATTGGAAATCCCATTTTGCCGGTCGCGTGTGAAGTGTCTTTTGGGGGGCTTTTTTGCTTTGGGGTTGCAAGTATCATTTGTGTGCTCCAAACCCGGTTAAGCTTGTTCTAGAATTCCAACTGGAAATGGTGTGGATAAACTTTTACATCGCAATTTAATCATGCGCATATTATAGAATATGATAAAATCCAAGATTTCCCATCTGAATGAGTGGAGAAAATGCTGCATATTGCTTTAGAGGATCAACAAAAAGATGTTTCCTGTAACCAGTATTGCTTCCATTTTTTTTTCTTCTGTATTTCGTGACAGCCTTGTTCAAATTGGTTTTTTTTTTTTACCTTTACTTAACAAGTGATGAGCACACAGCACTGGCACTTTACCCAAGTCAAAGTCAAGTCAAGTCAAAAACACTTTAATCATCCCATGAAGGGCAATTACAATACTGACAGGCAGATTGATACTCATCAAATATATCAAAGACACAAAAGCTATATTTCATATTGGTTTTCAAATAAAATGTCACGACACACACACACACACACACACCACACACACACGCCGCATGCGCACAAACATCAATTGTGAACACAATTTTAAACCCATTGACTAGAAGACATAAAAACTTATTTTTACGCACGCATATACGCAGCACGTACACACGCACGTACGTGTGTGTGCGAACACGCCCACGCACACCCACACCATACACCAATATATGAATTCAATGTTTTAAGACAGTTGACTAGAACACAGACTTATTTCACACACCCACGCACCCACACACACACACACACAAAATTATGTATTGACTAACAATGACAATCAGGCAGATAATTCAGAGAAATGTAAGAACTAGGTAGTCAACATCATTGTGAATTCAGAAGTCGAATGCTTACTGGCACAAAAGAATTTCTTTTTCTGTTGGTTTTGCTGATGGGACACTGAAAACGGCGTTCCGAAGGCAACATTTGAAATTCTGGAAACAAAGCATGAGAAGGATCAGCCAAAATGGCTGTGGCTTTGCGTACAAGCTGCTGATTGCAGAACGACATGAGATCTCTTTGTTCTTTTCCAATTATTTTTGAGCAGATTCTTACAATTCTCTGCAGGCCATTCTTGTTTTTAACACTAAGGTTATTGTACCAACAATGAAAGCAAAACTTAGAACACTCTCTATGTAAGACTTGTAAAACAAGGAAAGGATCTTTTTGTCTACAAAAAATGAGTTCAGTTCCTCAGAAAATACAGACGTTGTTGTCCCTTTTTGACAATAGCGTCAGTGTTAACGTCCCAGTTTAACTTGTGGTCAAAAACAGTTCCCAGATACTTATAGTTCAAAACGTTTTCAACCTCTTGATTATGGATAATAATATTCTTAGGAGTATGCCCTGATCTTCTGAAGTCGATAGGCAGGTCTTTTGTTTTAGAAACATTTAGCTCCAGATAGGCCTCGTCACACCAGTGTACGAACTCGGTGAGGGCTGGACCATGGTCTAAGACTGATCCGGATAAGAGGGATAACAGAGCACTATCGTCTGCGAACTTTACCAGAAAGGAATTTCCATAGTTGCTTCTGCAATCATCTGTGTATAAATGTACAGAAGTGGTGAGAGGACGCAACCCTGCGGAGAACCAGTGCAGGTAAATCTAACCGAAGAAGATATTTTGTTGGCCAAAACACGCTGTGGTCTGTTGGTTAAAAATTCAATCAGCCAACGAACAAGTTGATTGTCTACGTCAAATTTGAAATTATTTTGTTAACCAGAACGTGAGGCTGCATTGTATTGAAAGCTGAACTAAAGTCGGCGAAAATATTCTGGCATGAGAGTCAGGTGTTTCCAAGTGGCTATACAACTTGTTCAAAATGAATAGTTTGGCATCTTCGACACCCCTTCGAGACCTGTATGCAAATTGCAGTGGGTCAGGTCTTTCTCTGTAGCAGAAAGAATGAGAGATTTTACGATCTTTTCCAGCGTTTTCATCACAAGAGATGTGAGAGCTACAGGTCTAAAATCGTTAGGCCGAGAAGGATTGGGTTTCTTTGGAAGAGACTGACTTTTTCCTGAGAAAAATACTTGTAAGCTTGGCGCTGCTCCCTCTTTAAAACTTTCTGATGTTTTCTACTTAACGTTCAGGGTATTTGTGCTTTCTGGCTGTAAAGATAACATGGCTGGAATTCAGAAACTTGTTTGTCATTTGTGTGTTTTTAAAGCATATTGGAAAGAAAGTCACTGTGGACTGTGGTCCGAGATATTTCCAAACGTTGGTGTGAGAATTCAAAAAGCAAACAGAAGTCGGTTGGTTGGTCACTGTGTCACTGCTGGTCAGAGCATTGGGAAAAGCCTACCTCCCCCTTCAGCCAAAAGAGAGGCTGGAGTGGGGTTGGGTAGCCAGCTGGCAGCTGAAGTAAAACAGAATGAAAATGAAATTCAAAATTATATTTTAAAGCTATTGTCAAAACTTGATGGAAAGTAATTAAAAAGAATGATGACTAAAAAGTGGTATGAAAATGGAAAAAAATGAAATGTCTGTCTGTTTGTTTGTCTCTCTCTCTGTATATCTCTGTCCATGTCTGTCTGTCTCTCTCTCTTTGTCTGTCTGCCTTTTCAGTCTTTTCTCTCTCTCTCTCTCTCTCTCTCTCTCTCTCTCTCTCTCTCTCTCTCTCTCTCTCTCTCTCTTTACAAGTAGTTTACTATTTCTGTTGTTTTTCTTACCTTATTTTCGTATATCCTTTAACTCTTTTGAGCTTGAGCATTATCTAGTTGAATGTTTAAAAGTAAAAGGATGACAAAAAGAAAAGCCTTGGACAGCAGGCAGAGGAAGGGTCAGCAGTGGTCATTTTGCATCAAGTAGACAATCTTTATGCCTACAAAGTGCTGGCATTGTCACTCACAGTACTCATTAACAATCCATTGCCGTTGTTTCCAGAAGAGTGCAGAATAATCCTGTAAAAAATCCATGATGATTTAAACAATTTATTAATGTATGCTTTCACTTTCCTGGCAGCAAAGTGTACAAGATGAAAGTCACCCAACATGCAAGTTCAACAAGATCATGTCATTTTGCAAAATGTTTCTGTTACCTTCATTCCATTTGTCCTTGACCTGTCTAGCAAGCGAAAAGTCCGGGTTGGAAATGTTTGGGCCCGAAATTTTCCCACATCCATTAAACCATGAGGGGTGGTCTGAGTGCTAGTCTTTCGTATGAGACGATAAATTGAGGTCCCGTGTGTTATTTTTTAAAATAATTTTATTTTTTTATATCGAGAATTATGGGATAAGCTCTTATGTGCTTTTTTTTACATCTAATCCCGTGTGTTTGCGATTTTTGTAAATTCTGTCATCTGTTCCCACCGGCACATAATGGCCTACTCTTACGAAAAGTGGAACAGGATTTAATGTGTGCACAAGATGTTCTGCGTGCGTTCGCACACGGAACCTCGGTTTATAGTCTCATCTGAAGGACTTTTGGGGAGTGGAGTCTGCACTGATGTTAACTCCAGAGGAAAATATCCCCTTGAACGGGAATCGAACCCGGGTCGTGAGATTGCGAGTGCAATGTTCTGACCACTAGGCTATCCCGTCCCCGTGTATTTAGCGCACTGAAAAGAACCCACGGCAACAAGAAGGCAAATTTTGCAGAAAAAGCCACTCTGATAGGGAAACAAATAGAATTACAGACAGGAAAAAGAAAAAATGGATAGTGCTGCTCTTGCGGCAACGAAGAGAAATCTGCCGTGACTTAAAAGTGGTATACAATACAATACAATACAGTACATACATACAATACATACAATACAATACATACATGCAATACAATACATACAATACAATACATACAATACATACAATACAATACAATATATACAATAGATATATACAATAGAATACATACAATAGAATACGTACAATACAATACGTACAATACAATACATACAATACATACAATACAATGCATACAATACAATACATACAATGCATACAATACAATACATACAATACAATACATATAATACATACCATACAATACATACAACACAACACATACAATACATACAATACAATACACTCCTGCTGGAGTGATTTAAAGTTGGCATAACTTTTTGTGATGTTTCTACATGTATTTTGATTTTGAAAAAAAAAAATCAGAAAAACAAAATCAAAAGAAAAGAAAAACTAGCACATCAATTTCATACAATTTTTATATATATTTTTTCAAGGGCACAGAGCTGTATGTGAACACACACACACACACACAACCACACACACACACACACACACACACACACAGTGGCTCAGCTGACCACTGTTTCCTTGAGTAAAGCAAATGAAAGTGAAGATTATAACGTGTGCATTACGTATTGCATTGTATAGTATTGTATTGTAGGCCTATACCATTGTAAGTCATGGCAGATTTATCTGCGTGAAATGCAGGCTGCACTTCCCAGGGAGAGCGCGTCGCCACAAGAGCAACGCCACCCTTTTTTTTCTTTTCCTGTTTGCATATATTATATATTTGGTTTCCCATGAGAGTGGCTTTTTTCTACCGAATTTCGTCAGGGTAAACTCTCTTGTTGCCGTTGGTTCTTTTTCGTGCACTAAATGGGTACTGCAAACGGGACCTTGGTTTATCGTCCCATCCGAAAGACTAGCATCCAGACTACCACTCACGGTCTAGTGGATGGGAGGAAAGTTTTGGGCTCAAACGGGGGATCGAACCACCACACACTAGAAACTCGGACATTTCGTTTTCTAGGGAGGTGCGTTACCTCTAGTCCACCGATCACAGTACTCTTCACAGTACTGTTCACGATTCACAGTACTATTCACAGTACTGTTCACAGTACTATTCACAATACTGTTCACTATTCACAATACTCTTCACAGTATTGTTCACTATTCACAGTACTATTCACAGTACTGTTCACTATTCACAGTACTATTCACAGTACTGTTCACTATTCACAGGGCTATTCACAGTACTATTCGCAGTACTCTTCACAGTACTCTTCACAGTATTATCCACAGTACTATTCACGGTACTATTCACAGTACTCGTCACAGTACTCTTCACTATTCACAGTACTCTTCACAGTACTATTCACTATTCACAGTACTGTTCACAGTACTATTCACAGTACTGTTCACAGTACTATTCACAGTACTATTCATGGTACTATCCACAGTACTATCCACAGTACTATTCACAGCACTGTTCACAGTACTATTCACAGTACTATTCACATTACTGTTCACTATTCACATTACTATTCACATTACTATTCACATTACTATTCACAGTACTCTTCACCGTACTGCTCAGTACTATTCACAGTACTGTTCACGATACTCTTCACAGTACTGTTCACAGTACTATTCACAGTACTTTTCACTATTCACAGTACTCTCCACAGTACTGTTAACAGTACTGTTCACAGTATTGTTCACAGCACTGTTATTCACTATTCACAGTACTATTCACAGTACTATTCACTATTCATAGTAATATTCACTGTTCACAGTACTATTCACTATTCACAGTCACTATTCACAGTACTATTCACAGTACTATTCACTATTCACAGTAACTATTGACAGTACTATTCACCATTCACAGTACTATTCATTATTCACAGTCACTATTCACTGTACTATTCATAGTACTATTCACTATTCACAGTACTACTCACAGTACTATTCGCAGTACTGTTCGCAGCACTGTTCACCATTCACAGTACTCTTCACAGTGCTGTTCACTATTCACAGTACTATTCACAGTGCTGTTCACAGTACTATTCACAGTACTGTTCACAGTACTGTTCTCTATTCACAGTACTGTTCACAGTACTGTTCTCTATTCACAGTACTGTTCTCTATTCACAGTACTGTTCTCTATTCACAGTACTGTTCTCTATTCACAGTACTGTTCACTATTCACAGTACTATTCACGGCACTATTCACAGTACTATTCACAGTACTGTTCACAGTACTGTTCACTATTCACAGTACTCTTCACAGTACTCTTCACAGTACTGTTCACTATTCACACTACTTTCACAGTACTATTCACAGTACTATTCACAATAAACTGATAATGCATTGTTTTTATGTAAGGGCATAGATATTTTATCAGAACTAAACCTAAGTGCGCCTTGGCTTGAGTACAGTCCCCCAGTTCATCCAGCTGTAAATGGGTACCTGCCTCTTTAGGGTCAAGGAAGGTAAAGCAGCGAGAGAGAGAGAGAGAGAGAGGGTGGAGATGGGTACCGCCCTCATTATGCTGGCCTCTAGAGAAGTGAGGTATCTGACGCCTTGCTCCCCTACGACATTATAGGTTTTGGGACACCTTTATCCCCCCCTTTTTTAAAAAAAAAACCCACCTAAGTGGTATAGTCTTGAGTAACACAAATGTAAGGTGAAACAGTAGAGCCCTGCATTTATAATTATAACAGTAGAGCCCTGCATTTATAATTACGATAGCAGTAGAGCCCTGCATTTATAATTATAGCAGTAGAGCCCTGCATTTATAATTATAACAATAGAGCCCTGCATTTATAATTATGATAGCAGTAGAGCCCTGCATTTATAATTATAACAGTAGAGCCCTGCATTTATAATTATAACAATAGAGCCCTGCATTTATAATTATGATAACAGTAAAGCCCTGCATTTATAATTATGATAGCAGTAGAGCCCTGCATTTATAATTATAACAGTAGAGCCCTGCATTTGTAATTATAACAGTAGAGCCCTGCATTTATAATTACGATAACAGTAGAGCCCTGCATTTATAATTACGATAACAGTAGAGCCCTGCATTTATAATTATAACAGTAGAGCCCTGCATTAACAATTACAAGAACAGTAGAGCCCTGCATTAACAATTACAAGAACAGTAGAGCCCTGTGTTAATAATCATACAAGGACGAAAGGCACTGGCAGGTCTGCACTTGGATGTTGATCTGGGAGATCGTAAAAAACAAAAAAAATCCCACCCTTAATTCAAAACAACGCTGCCGAGATAAGATTTGAACCCACGACTTGATGGGCCCTTGGGCTTGCAATCAGACGGTCTTAACCACTCGGGGGGACGGGATAGCCTGGTGGTTAGAGTGATGCATTCATGGTCTGCTGACCTGGGTTCGAATCTCGTTCAAGAGGATTTTTTCCTTTGGAGCTAACATCAGTGCCGACTCCACTCACCCTATAAGTCCTTCGGATGAGACTATAAACATAGGCCCCGTGTGCGAACGCAAGCAGAACATCTTGCGCACACGTTAAAAACCCGTTCCGCTTTTCAGGAAGAATAGGCCATTGCGTGCCGGTGGGAACGGATGACAAAATTGACAAAAACTGCATACACACGGGGACAGGATAAAAAAAGCAAAAGCACATGGGTGCTTATTCCATTATCCTCAAAATAAAACACACACACACACACGCGCGCGCGCGCGCACGCACGCACGCACACACAACCAACAGAGAGAGAGAGAGAGAGAGAGAGAGAGAGAGAGAGAGAGAGAGAGAGAGAGAGAGAGAGAGAGAGAGAGGATGGGGGAGAAAAACACACAGGTTCATTGTCATACCTTTTACGGACACAAGTCAATAACGTAATCTGATTGGTGGAGGGCGCGCCAGCGCCGCGCTGAATAGAACTGGCAAGCAGACGACAAGGGAGCTCCCCAAGTCTTGTCGTCTGCTCTCTCCCCTTCGTCAGTGGGGTAAAAGTGTGCGCACGACTGGATTCAACACGTGCCGACAAATTAATCGACGAGGCTGGGGAACGGTGCAGAAAGCTAGCCGCCGCGGAATTCGCCTGGTGAGCAAGATTTTGACCACACTGGTGCACATAGCGCGCACTGTGCAGTTTCCCTGCGTTCTGGCTCAGAAGAGGGGTTTACTTTTTTGCATCTTCCGTTTTTTTTGGGGGGGTTGATTTGTTTTGTTTGGATTTTTTTTTGTGGTGGTTACCTAGACTTGATGAGATTGCGGGTTATTCTCGCCAGTGTTAAGTTATTTGTGTGTGTGTGTGTGTGTTAGTCTTGTAGTGTGTGCGAGTGTGATAGAGTTCTTGAAATCAGTTTTAAAGTCTGGAATTCTGTTTGGCATCGAAACTCGGAAAATACGGAACAGGTAAGGTTGATATGTATAATATGTCATCCATGGTTTTTATTACCTGTAATGTTCATTTAACACGGTGTATAAGGCTATGTGTATCACATATGATCAAAACTTTGAGGGAGAGGGGGTAAAAAAAACAACAACAACACCCAAACAAATAAAAAACCCAACTTCACATGTCTTTTGGTCACTCTCACAATATCTGACCGGCTGTCAACTTCATCTGCTGACCCGGGTTCGAATCTCGTTCAAGAGGATTTTTTTCTCTGGAGTTAACATCAGTGCCTACTCCACTCTCCCTAAAAGTCTTTCAGATGAGACTATAAACTGAGGTCCCGTGTGAGAACGCACGCAGAACATCTTGTTGAACATTGAAACCCATTTAATCCTCTCGAAAGAGTAGGCCATTGTGTTCCGGTGGAATGGATGGCAAAATTTTCAAAACTGCATACACACGGGGACTAAATGCAAAAAAGCGCATGGGTGCTTTTTCCATTATCCTCAAAATTAAAAAAATAAATTTTTAAAAAGTCACAGCATTCTCTTGCAGAGTCAGAAAACTGGATATAGTCATGTTTGTTGTTGTTATTGTTTCTTAATAAAAGACTTTCCTTTGCCTTGTGGATTTGTTTGTTTGGTTGGTTGTTTCCTTGAGTCTTTGTTTCATTGTTTGCTTGGTGTTTTTTTAAGTATCATCTGTTTAATATAGGCATGTTCACGAATTAG
>CM054147.1:5791247-5796247 GCA_028751875.1 Rapana venosa | reverse complement strand
TCTCTCTCTTTTCTGTGTCTCTCATTGTTGTAGTTAATGTCGATGTTAATATTGTGTTGTTGCCCCTTTTATGTCCTTTTTCCTTGCTTTGCTATGTCTGCTACCTGACTCAGAAAACTGGGACAGTGACACAAGTTGTGTCCCTTGTCTGACGGACACTGTAGCCGCGTGGTTAAGACCGTTTGAATTCAATCCCCGGATCCATGAAGTCGCTGGTTCGAATCTTGCCAGCGTCAGGTGAATTAAGGGTGGGACTTTTACCATCTCCCAGGTCAACTTCAAATGCAGACCCGCTAGTGCCTCAACTCCTTTCATGTATATACACTTGCAGAAGACCAAAATATGTATTTAAAGATCGTGTAACTCATCTCAGCGTTCAGAGGGTTAAGGAAACACGACATACCCAGCATGCAACCTGTACAGTGAAATGAGCTCCTCTGAAGTTGGAACGGGTCGGCTAAGGCCCGCGGACAGACCTCCTGCAAAATGACAAGCACAGGAGAAGACCAGGCACTGTGTACTCCCTCTGGTAAGAGAAACGGTGGCGTACGCAAAAATCTGACCATTGGGGAACCCGGGAGTGGTAGCCGAGGCATGGAGGGGAAAGACCAGGCTACCCGCTAAAAGTAATGGTCATCACTGGGTTCTGATGGAAGTTTCTTCAGAAAAAAAATCCCTACACCAGATATCCAGCTTTTTGCCCTTCTCTTTCCATAGCTTGCCGAGTTGAAGGTTTCGTGTAGAAATAGCAGTGACCATTATTCCGTGTGATTGATGTAGTGTTCTCTACTGTCTTGTGGTTATTATCAGCAGCAGCAGCATCGTTTTATCATTATCTCTTTTCTATCGGGGGGTTTTCATAGATGGCTTGATTTTTTTTTATTAAAGTATGTTTTGCTTACTCAGTGTGCGATCTGAAATTTTAAAACAAAAAATGATTTGATTTGATTTGATTTCCGCTGCTGTCAGAATCAGAAACTCCTTCGGCCTGTGTGTTGTTGTTGTTTTCTTTATGTGAATGTTGTCTGTCAGGCGTTCCCCAGCTTAAACCCTACGAGTCACCTGGAATGTGTAATAAAAACAAACTGATCACACCTAGGGGGGTGACGGGGTAGCCTGGTGGTTAGAGTGATGCATTCGTGATCTGCTGACCCGGGTTCGATTCTCGCTCGAGAGGATTTTTCCTCTGGAGTTTACATCAGTGCCGACTCCACTCCCCCAAAAGTCCTTCCCATGAGACTATAAACCGAGGCCCCGTGTGCGAACGCACGCAGAACATCTCGCGCACACGTTAAAACCCGTTCCGCTTTTTGAAGAGTAGGCCATTGTGTGCCGGTGGGAACGGATGACCCTTTATCCTCGAAATAAAAGAATACATAAATAAATAGGAATCACCGCGGAAAGCGTATGACTGTTTTCAAGTACCTCACTATATAGGCAGCCATACTCCAACTGCAGATTACAAAAGAGAGTGTGAGTTGTTGTGCTAAGAGCTCTGCATGCTGAAAGCATGAGAATATTGATGTAGGACTTGACACTTACAAAGGTAATGGTAGAGGTGTTCCATCGTTGGAGGCAGCTCAAGACTTTCTCAGGGCCAGCATATTGAGGGCGGCGCCCATCTCCTCTCCCTCGCTGCTTTACCTTCCCTGACCCTAAAGAGGGCAGGTACCCATTTACAGCTGGGTGAACTGGGGGACTGTACTGAAGCACTTGGCACTTAGCATTATAAGGCTTTCACTTAGTTAACAAAGCTTTGGCCTGGCCCAGATCTTACGTGTTTCTTATTTCAAGCTTGGGATAAGATGAGGGGGGGGGGGGGGGGGGGGGGGGCACGTGAAGTGTGAGGGAGTGTATTCTGTAAAACTATTAAATGTGCATAAGAGTTGACTATGTGTCGGCAACTTCTATATTTTACATGTAGGCCCTAGGCCTATATTCTTTTATTTTGTGCATCGCAGATTTTTTGTGTATTTTGGAAATTATCATATGTATATAAGAGTTGAATATATGTTGGTAACTTCTATATTTCACCTATGTATTCTTCATTTTGTATCACCATTTTTTTTTTGGTACAGGTAATTCAGCATCCGTAATATTGTTTTATCTATCAGATGGCTTTGGGCATTAGGTTTAAGGCGCCGTCCTCAATATGCTGGAGAAGCTGAGGTCTCTGACGTCTCGCTCCCCTACGACCACATAGGTTATGGGACACCTTTACCTTTTTTTTCAACTCTAGCCCTTTGACCGAGAGCTGTACTGATTAACACGAGCTCTCTTAGCTCTCTTTATTTGTTGTGGTTGTGTGCCAATGCCTTATCCCGTCTTCGCAAATCTAGACCTCCGTTTTGGTTTTTTTGGTTTTTACACAGAACTGCTGTTTGCAAGGGACCCCCCCCCCCCCCCCCCCCCCCAGTAACACTTCATGCTTTCTGGTAATGACACTAATCTTGGAAAGATTTTCCTACAACGCCATATTATTGTTTGCATTTTTTTTATTGAGCCATTTTATGTTCAAGAAAAAAAAACTCAACGAGTTTTTGGTCTGTAACCCACTTTTGGAAATGTTACACATTGTTCTGACATGTAGGTCATGTAGGCTTATTGGAACATGCCCAAACTATTCTCCTCTAAATGAAATAAACATAGAATCAAATAAGGCTGAACACACACACACATATTAAATATCATTGATGCTGTTATTGTTTTAAAAATTAAAATGGCAGTTAAAGCCATGTGGCACCAAATTCAATTTGATAAAAAAAATTATATTATAATTATGATTCAATATTTCAGTTGTTAACTATTTCAGTTGTTAACTATTTTCTGTTTAAAAAAAACACACACATGTTCACAGGTAAGGAAGGGACATGTATACTGATTCATTCCACTTTATTCCAGGTAATTTTTAACAGCTTTCAGAAAAAAATGACTGTACTTGAAAACTAGTTTATAAAATTATTTTCGGGCAAGCATGCACGCGCATACACACACACACACACACACACACACACACACACACACACACACACACACACATATATATATATATATATATATAATGTATATATATATATATATATATATATATATAGATATATAGATATATATATGTGTGTGTGTGTGTTGTGTGTGTGTATGCGCGTGCACGCTTGCCCGAAAATAATTTTATATATATATATATATATATATAATATATATATATATATATATATATATAATATATATATATATATATATATATATATATGTATGTATGTATGTATGTATTTATATATATATATATATATATGCAGATATTATAATAATGCAGAAATAGTAATGGAGTAAAACAAGTGCAGGTCGCCATTTACAACTTCTCCATCATTTGTGAAAATGATTATCAAAGATTCATTTAAAAAAAAAGAAGAAATACTAAAATATAGAATCTTTCAATGACAGCATTGTTAGGCATGTAGGTGTGTGTATGTATGTATATATATTAAAAGACTTAGGTTAGAGAGGTATTAAAAGACTTAGGTTACAGGGTATTAAAAGACTTAGGTTACAGGGTGTTAAAAGACTTAGGTTACATGGGTATTAACAAACTTAGGTTACAGGGGTATTAACAGACTTAGGTTACAGGGGTGTTAAAAGACTTAGGTTACAGGGTATTAAAAGACTTAGGTTACAGTGGTATTACAAGAGTTAGGTTACACGGTATTAAAAGACTTAAGTTACAGGGTATTAAAAGACTTAGGTTACAGGGTATTAAAAGACTTAGGTTACAGGGTATTAAAAGAGTTAGGTTACTGGGTATTAACAGACTTAGGTTACAGGGTATTAAAAGACTTAGGTTACAGGGTATTAACAGACTTACGTTACAGGGCATTAAAAGACTTAGGTTACAGGGGTATTAAAATATTTAGGTTACAGGGTATTACAAGACCTAGGTTACAGGGTATTAACAGACTTAGGTTACAGGGTATTAAAAGACTTAGGTTACATGGTATTAAAATACTGTTGTTACAGGGGTATTAACAGACTTAGGTTACAGGGTATTAACAGACTTAGGTTATAGGGTATTAAAAGACTTAGGTTACAGGGGTGTTCACAGAAATCAGCACTGATTGTTTGGGTTTCTTTTTAGTTTGCTGCCTCATCTTCTGTGACGTTCCTGTCACGCTGTTTCCACGCCCTCCATTCTAATCGCCCCACCCCAGCCACACCCAGATTCGTTATGTCGTGTTCCCTGAGGGTCGGAGGTGCACAAGAAGCTAGAAGAGAGAAAACTCCTAGCACAGAATTTCCAGAAGGTGGGGATGCTATTTATACTGACAGGCCCCCCCGGCACCCCCACAGGGGATGGTCTTGTCCAAAAGACTAGCACCCAGACCACAACTCAGGGTCAAACAGATCAGATTTTTTTTTTAAACGGGCATGCGAGGTAATGGAACCCGCGACCTCTCAACTTTCCAGACAGGTGCGTTACCAACCGTACCGCCAACCCACCAAAAGGAGATAGACAGCGGCCATTGGAAGACCAGTGGTGACAGTGGATCGGTGGTCTAGAGGTGACGCACCTGCCTAGAGAGCGAAAAGTCCGGGTTCGAAGGGTGTGGGGGTTCGATCCCCGCTGGTGCCCGAAACCATTCCCCCCATCCATCCACCGAACTGTGAGGGATGGTCTAGGTTCTAGTCGTTCGGGTGAGACGATAAACTGAGGTTCCATGTGCAACACGCATTTAGCGCACGTAAAAGAACCCACAGCAACAAGGGGGTTGTCCCTGGCAAAATTCTGTACAGAAAGCCCACTCCGAAAGGTAACAACTACACATACATTGTAATTAACCTTCATGGAATGATTCAAGTGTTTTTGACTTGACTTTGACTTGACTTACCGACGGGAAAAGGGTTTTTTTTTTTAAGTAATGGGTGGCGCTACTCTTGTGGGGACGCTCTCTCTCTCTCTCTCTCTCTCTCTCTCTCTCTCTCTCTCTCTCTCTCTCTGAGAGAGAGAG
>CM054147.1:5776247-5783747 GCA_028751875.1 Rapana venosa | reverse complement strand
CGTTCGTACACGGGGCCTGGGTTTAGGGTCTCACCCGAAAGACTTTTGGGGAGTGTGTGTGTGTGTGTGTGTGTGTGTGTGTGTGTGTGTGTGTGTGTGTGTGTGTGTGTTTGTGTGTGTGTGTTTGTGTGTGTGAGTGTGTGTTTGTGTGTGTGTGTTTGTTTGTGTGTGTGCGTGCGCACGCGCGCGTGTCTGTGCGCTAATATGTTTGGTGTGTGTATGTGTCTGTGCACTCACATTATAGGAGAGGAGGTAGGGAAGCATGCATGCGGGCATGCTCATGTCTGCCTGCCTGCCTGTCTGTCCACGTGTTTGCCAGTCTTGTGTATCTCTTTATTCCATCCTAGATTAATGTAAACGTTTGCTCAATAATGATTCATTTTATCGTGTTTGCCTGCAGTTTCAGTTTTGGCAGAAACAGTTGAACTTTATTCATTAGGCAACAGAAAATTGATACTTGAGTTACTTAATAGCTATTTGACTTTTTTAAAAGTTTTCCCGGTATCTTTATGTAGTCTAACATATTTAGCTTGATAGAGGCTGGTTTCGTATTGGAAAAGACAGTGGGCTTAGTGTTTTGTTTATTTTGTTATCTATCCACCCATTTATTCACTTATTCATTTTTCTGTTTACATCAGCTGTGTCTTTTAGTGCTGCAAGTGTAGGTTGGCATCTGCCCTCATTGGATGAAGACAGAGTAGGTCAAGCAGCAAGGAAAGAGGAGTGGACTTCACCTGCCTTCAGGGAAGCTTAAAGATGGATTTCTGTTTAACTCTACTCGTAAATAGCAATACAACAACAACAACAACAACAACAACAACAACAACAAAACCCATTGAAGTATATAGTACAACAAGTGCTGTCTTATATACTGAACTCCAAAAATACTGTACTGATCATTGTGTAGATTTTTTACCAAAAAAAAAATCAGAATAACTTATCCATTTATAGCGAAACAAATGTGGTGGGTATTTTGGGGAACCAGTAAATGACTTTTTGCCCAAAACATTAACTAGGTCAGCTTTGAAGTTGAAACACCCTTACATGGCATAGCCCGAAGAAGCAATTATTGAAGCGAGCCAGTGGCCCCCTTGATGTTCTGTCAAGCATTGAGGCGGCATCCAGTTCACCATTAGGATGGCTTCCTGACACGAAAGGCTTTGCCAGACACCCCGTACCAACTACCCACTCTAATGAGGCACTGTTTGTCTGAGCCTGGCTGTCAACTGTTGGAGTCCATAGCCTACGCTTTTCCTTTGATATTTTTAAAAATCAAGACTTATGTTTTCTTCACTGGTTGTACTCTGTGTTTGTTTGTGTGTCAAGTCAAGTCAAGTCAAGTCACTTTTTTCCAGATGGTACATTAAATAAGCATTGCATTTGCTTTTTTCATCAAATGTGTGTGTGTGTGTGTGTGTGTGTGTGTGTGTGTGTGTGTGTGTGTGTGTGTGTGTGTGTGTGTGTGTGGTGTGTGTGTGTGTGTGTGTGTGTGTTCTTGGTATGCAGAAAATAAGAATGAGAGAGAGAAGGATAAAGACAAAATCAAAAAGAGTGATAGAAAAGGGGAAATTGATAGCACAGAATTGCCACAAGGTGCTATGGTCTCTTTCCAGAGCTAGGGTAGGCAAGGAAGGCAGCAAGGGAAAGGTAAAAAAGACACTGCCCTGTTTTCAGGGGCACTTATGTACAAGTTTTTGTGCATCTCGGCTTGTGAAGAAAGCTCTGGACACTTAGTCATCAAGTCTGAGTTCAATGCCCTGTCTATGCGCAACATTTAACATGCTCAATGCCCATACAAAGGCATTGTTGTTCCTTTTACACAGTGTAGATTTATGTAGCCTTGTTTACATAAACAATGATATAGATATACATTTTATTATGCTGAATCTTGCCAAGCAAACAAATCAAAACGCTTGCATTCAAAATATTCAAACGCTTGCAACTATTTACAAAATTAATAAGGTTTATAGATTTTTAATTTACACACACACGCGCGCGCGCGGGCGCGCGCACAGAGAGAGAGAGAGAGAGAGAGAGAGAGAGAGAGAGAGAGAGAGAGAGAGAGATGACAATAGACAATGACAATGACAATGACAATAGTTTATTGTGATAAGCATTAAGCCCATTCACAAGGGGACAGTGGGAAGAGGACTGGGCACAAAACACATATTTAACAAAGGAAAAGGATTAATCACCTACAGCCCAAATAGTCATCATGGCATGGCTTCCACATCATGGTAACAACTGCAACAAATGCTAATAATTATTGTAATCTGTGATTACTGTTTTTCGTACAGGGATTTTCAAGTTTAATGTCATTATCCCACTTCAATCACGGCACATCTCTACAAGGATTTCCTTTGGATGCAGCTGTGGCGCTCTTTGTGTTATGCTGTTTTATTTCTGTCTCCATTGAAAGTTTTTCGTTCATCCCTCTTATACTCTCCTTTAGGCGTTCAAAACATTTCTCTGAATGTGAGAGCTGTTTCTTCAGTTTTACTTTCATCATTAACATATTTCACACTCTCAGCACATTCTGCCTCAATCACACTGTCTGCACACTCATCAACTCTCTCACTATCATCCACCCCATCCAATACATCACATACATTTTCTTCCACTTCACTAACAGAAGTACCATCACACACATAATCTTTCCCTTCAC
This sequence comes from Rapana venosa, assembly GCA_028751875.1. Lineage (NCBI taxonomy): Eukaryota > Metazoa > Mollusca > Gastropoda > Neogastropoda > Muricidae > Rapana > Rapana venosa. The sequence goes on along the minus strand of CM054147.1, from coordinate 5,781,082 downwards.
TCATGTTATCACTGTCACATTCTTTTGCTCCATTCCGAACTTCCCCACACAACTGATCACTTTCTATATTGTCAAAGTTGACTGTCACTGTCTGTCTGTCTATGTCCTGATGTGTCATGTCAATCTGCTGACTGCCATAACAGCTACTTGAAGAAGCAGGGCAGGAATTATACATGAACACATCAATAGGAACGTCACTCTCTGCACGGTTTCCAGCATACACTAGACTGGGTGGGGTGGGTAAGAATAAACCGGAGGGAGAGGGAACCTGTTCCTTCACTTTTTCATCACGGTTTGCTCTGTGTGCTTCAGCTCGTTTTCTGTCACGGGATACCTGGCTAAAACATTTCTTGCGGTATGAACTTTGACATGGGGTGACATGGAAATGGCTGTCAGCTTTGTTTGTGAATCGCAATATAACAACAGTCTGGTCACCTCTGCCGTCCACTTTGAACGAAGACAGTGTCTGCTCTTGAAGTGCAGTGTTCAGCATACACTCCAACATGGCTGGAAGTCCTGTGACTGGCATTTTGATATACAAAAAAGAGAAAACAACAACACTTTACACACAGCTCACTCAAAAAGCGTCTTGCTGGCAGCCAAGCAAGGGAAGCCACTCGAGAGAGAGAGAGAGAGAGAGAGAGAGAGGCAAGGTGATGAAGACAGAGAAGGCTGATTGAAAGTAGGGACAGATGTAAGGTGTGACCATAGATGAAGATCCTAGGCAGGAAATAAGTGTCTCCTGAGACTGGGTTTGAAAGTATCAAATGAAGGCTTTTGACGAAAGGAGAGAGGCAGGTCGTTCCAGATAGATGGAGCAGAAATAGTGAAAGAACGACGGTTGACAGCGGGTTGCTTGAATCGTGACGTTTGCAAGCAGAAGGTATCTGCATCGGAACGAGGGAGCCCCTTCTTCACCCGTTCTTTTCAGTGACACGGCTGCCCTCGTTATTTATGTATGTATTTATCTATTTCATTCTTTTATTTCGAAGATAATGGAATAAGCACTCTTGTACTTTTTTTGCATCCAGTTCCCGTGTGTATGCAGTTTTGTAAGTTTTGTCATCCGTTTTCACCGGCACACAATGGCCTACACTTCCGAAAAGCTGAACGGGTGACAACGTGTGCGCAAGATGTTCTGCAGGCGTTCGCACACGGGCCTCGATTTATAATTTCAACTCACCAACAGACGACGTATTGATCAACACCGAATGTCAATATTGTAAAAGGAAATGTTTACCCTGTTTTTCTCACATCAGGCACGTACACACACACACACACACACACACACACACACACACACACACACACACACACACACACACACACACACACACACACACACACACACACACACACACACACACACACACACACCAAGAGTGTTTATAAACAAAACCCAGAACTGCAAGTGTCTCTTATCTTCCTCGGCCCCGAACCACCGACCCACCAACCCATACCAGCAGTCCTGTCAGCACCTAGATCTGTGTGTCTGTCTGTCTGTCTGTCTGTCTGTCTGTCTGTCTCTCTCTCTCTCTCTCTCTCCTCTCTCTCTCTCTCCCTCTCTCTCTCTCTCTCTCTCTATCTCTCTCTCCATCCTCACAGTGGAAATTTCCAGAAAGGAAAACTATTGTCAGTACACCCACTCTTGAAACTTTTTCTCTCTCCATGGCAACCACCCCTCCCATCACCCCCCCCCCCCCCCCTTCCCACCAACCCCCACCCCCCTCCATCTTGAAGGGAACAGTTCACGGTGTGTGTATGGATTTTCGTAACGACATCTCGGTCCTTGCCTGTCTGGTTAAGTCTGAGACTGAGAAAGCAAGAGAAGTGCAAAGAGCACAAGCAGCAGAGCGTGCACGCTTAGTGAGGCTGAATCCACTTTTTTTTTTTTATTTGAAAAGAAAAAAAACTACTTCCAAGAAAGCTGTTTTCTGTTTTCGTTGTTGACCGTTGATAGAAGAATCTGAGGAGTGTGGAAAGCAGCGTGAAAAACAACCCAACAAAGAAACAAAAAAAGTGGAAAGTAACGTGAAAACAACAACGAAGAAACAAACAAAGTGGAAAGTAACGTAAAAAATACCAACAAAGTTGAAAGTAACGTGAAAACAACAAAGAAAGGAAAGTAACGTGAAAACAACAAAGGAACGAAGTGGAAGTAACGTGAAAACAACAACAAAGAAACAAACAAAGTTGAAAGTAACGTGAAAACAACAAAGAAAGGAAAGTAACGTGAAAACAACAAAGAAACGAAGTGGAAGTAACGTGAAAAACAATTACAAAGAAATAAAGTGGAAAGTAAGGTAAAGGTAAAGGAGTCCCATAACCTATAAGGTCGTAGGGAGCGAGGCGTCAGAGACCTCACTTCTCTAGGGCCAGCATATTGAGGGCGGCGCCCATCTCCTCTCCCTCGCTGCTTTACCTTCCCTGACCCTAAAGAGGGCAGGTACCCATTTACAGCTGGGTGAACTGGGGGAACTGTACTGAAGCCAAGGCGCGCAAACGGTCACCCATCCAACTGGTAACCACGCTCAACGCTGCTTAACTTGGCTGGGGGAAAGCGAGTGCTCCGACCACTGAGCTATCCCAGTGGAAAGTAACGTGGGGAAAAAACGTGGAAACGTGGGAAAAAACAACAAAGTGGAAAGTGACGTGAAACAACAACAAAGAAACAAAGTGGAAAGTAACGTGGAAAAACAACAGAGAAACAAACAAAGTGGAAAGTAACGTGGAAAAAACAACAAAGAAACAAACAAAGTGGAAAGTAACGTGAAAAAACAACAAAGAAACAAACAAAGTGGAAAGTAACGTGATAAAAACAATAACAGAGAAACAAACAAAGTTGAAAGTAACGTGATAAAAACATCAAAGACACAAAGTGGAAAGTAACGTGGAAAAACAACAAAGAAACAAAGTGGAAAGTGACATAAAACAACAAAGAAACAAAGTGGAAAGTAACGTAGAAAAACAACAACAAAGAAACAAAGTGGAAAGTAATGTGAAAAACAATAACAAGAAACAAAGTATGAAAGCAACGTGAAAAATGCCAACAAAGAAACAAACAAAGTGGAAAGTAACGTGGAAAACAACAACAAAGAAACAAAGTGGAAAGTAACGTGGAAAACAACAACACACAGAAAATGGAAAGTAACGTGAAAAGCAACAACAAAGTGGAAAGTAACGTGAAAACAATAACAACACAGAAAATTGGAAAGTAACGTGAAAAGCAACAACAAAGTGGAAAGTAACGTGAAAACAATAACAACACAGAAAATGGAAAGTAACGTGAAAAGCAACAACAAAGTGGAAAGTAACGTGAAAAACAATAACAACACAGAAAATGGAAAGTAACGTGAAAAGCAACAACAAAGTGGAAAGTAACGTGAAAACAATAACAAAGAAACAAAGTGGAAAGTAACGTGAAAAAACAGCAACACAGAAAGTGGAAAGTAACGTGAAAAACAACAACAAACAAAGTAGAAAGTAACGTGAAAACAATAAAGAAACACACAAAGTGGATAGTAACGTGAAACAACAACAACAACAACAACAACAACAACAACAGAGAAACAAGTAAACAAACAAACATGGTGTTCTGTGAGCAGAGACTTCTGTATAATATTCTGGACACCATCCCTTGAGGTGATACAAGAATAAAGTTTCCTCCCGGTATTGATTTTGTGCGTGCGTGCGTGCGTGCGTGCGTGTGTTGTGTATGTGTGCGTGCGTGTGTGTGTGTGTGTGTGTGGTGTGCGTGTGTGTGTGTGTGTGTGTGGTGTGTGTTGTGTGTGTGTGTGTGTGTGTGTGGTGTGTGTTCTGATTATAACACAACACATTGTTGCAGTGCTGTCTGTCTGTTTGTCTTACATGTTGGATTTTCTGGTGTTTGTGATTTTGTTGTGTTTTGTTTGGTGTTGTGATTTGTTTGTTGTTGTTGTTGTTGTTTTGTTTGTCCCTAGATTCCTTCTTCTTACCCTGTCTTCTCTGTCTCCGTCTCTGTGTGTGTCTCTGTCCCTCTGTGTGTCTGTCTGTCCGTCTGTCTGTCCTGTCTGTCTGTCTGTCTCTCTCTCTCTCTCTCTCTCTCTCTCTCTCTCTCTCTCTCTCTCTCTCTCTCTCCTCTCTCTCTCCCTCCACCACAGGTTTGTTGGCCACAGGCTCATCACACATTTGTTGGCCACAAGCTCGCCACATGTTCCCACAAACTCACCATATGTCCCCACAAACTCACCACATGTCCCCATAAACTCACCACATGTTTGCACAAACTCACCACAGGTTCCCACAAACTCACCACAGGTTCCCACAAACTCACCACAGGTTTCCACAAACTCACCACAGGTTTCCACAAACTTGCCACGAACTCACCACAGGTTTCCACAAACTCGCCACAGGTTTCCACAAGCTCACCACAGGTTTCCACAAACTCGCCACATGTTTCCACAAACTCGCCAGAGGTTTCCACAAACTCGCCACAGGTTTCCACAAACCCGCCACAGGTTTCCACAAACTCGCCACAGGTTTCCACAAACTCAACACAGGTTTCCACAAACTCGCCACATGTTTCCACAAACTCGCCACACACAAACTCGCCACAGGTTTCCACAAACTCAACACAGGTTTCCACAAACTCAACACAGGTTTCCACAAACTCACCACAGGTTTCCACAAACTCGCCACAGGTTTCCACAAACTCGCCAAAGGTACAGATAAGTGCAGGGGAAACTGAACGTGGGTCACGTGGGGGTCAAAGCAAACGAGGGTGCCTCCAAACCAGAGACACTTCTCTGTGAATGCGTGATCACTGGTGGTGATGAGGTGATGTGAAGATGACGCTG
>CM054147.1:5766247-5771247 GCA_028751875.1 Rapana venosa | reverse complement strand
AGACAGCCAGACAGAAAGACAGACAGACAGACAGGCAGGCAGACAGACAGACAGACAGACAACAGACAGACAGGCAGACAGAGAGGCAGGCAGGCAGACAACAGCAAGACAGACAGAGAGACAGGCAGACAAACAGACAGACAAATAGACATACAGACAGACAGGCAGGCAGGCAGAAAGACAGACAGCCAGACAGCCAGACAGAAAGACAGACAGACAGACAGGCAGGCAGGCAGACAGACAGAAAGACAGACAGACAGACAGACAGGCAGACAGGCAGGCGCAGGCAGGCAGGCAGGCAGGCAGACAGACAGACAACAGACAGACAGATAGACAGACAGACAGCCAGCCAGCCAGCCAGATGGACAGACAACAACCAGCCAGCCAGATGGACAGACAACAACCAGCCAGCCAGACGGATAGACGGATATCCATACAGACAGAAAGCCAGCCAGCCAGCCAGACAGACAGCCAGCCAGCCAGACAGAGACAGCCGGACAGACAGAGACAGACAGCCAGACAGACAGACAGACACACAGACAGACAGACAGGCAGGTGTATAGACTACAGAGTGTGCCTATCCTGTTGATCGATCCGCTCTTGTGAAAGCAAAGTACCTTTCACTCACACAGGCAGACTTAGTGCACACTCATGTACATGTGTACATCATACACGAACAGAGGTTCACACAGAGACACAGACACAGAGACACAGACACAGACATTGATACACTCGCGGCGTACGGGCGTGCACCTGTACTTAAGCACGCACGTGCGCACACACGCACATCACACGCACACATACACGCTCGCACGCACACACACACACACACACACGCACATACCCACATCACACACATATCATACACATACGTGTGCACGCACACACACACGCAGGCACAAACCAAACACACACACTCATGCGCGCGCCTGGCTAAGTAGCATGTTGGGAAAATAAAGCAAAACGGTTTGGCCAACGTTTTCTTTTACTTACCCCTCTCTCTCTCTCTCTCTCTCTCCTCTCTCTCTCTCTCTCTCTCTCTCTCTCTCTCTCTCTCTCTCCTCTCTCTCTCTCTCTCTCTCTCTCTCTCTCTCTCTCTCTCTCTCTCTTTTTCTTCTTCTCTCTTCTTCTTCTTCTTCTTCTTCTTCTTCTTCGCAATTCTTCTTCTTCTTCTTCGCAATTCTTCTTCGCAATTCTTCTCATTCTTCTTCGCAATTCTTCTTCTTCTTCGCAATTCTTCTTCTTCTATTTCTTCTTCTTTGCAATTCTTCTTCTTCTATTTCTTCTTCTTTGCAATTCTTCTTCTTCGCATTCTTCGCAATCTTCTCTTCTTCTTCTTCGCAATTCTTCTTCTTCTTCTTTGCAATTCTTCTTCTTCTTCGCAATTCTTCTTCTTCTTCGCAATTATTCTTCACAATATCTTCTTCTTCTTCGCAATTCTTCTTCTTCTTCTTCTTCTTCTTCTTCTTCTTCTTCTTCTTCTTCTTCTTCTTCTTCTTCTTCTCTTCTTCTTCTCTTCTTCTCTTCTTCTTCTTCTTCTTCTTCTTCTCTTCTTCTTCTTCTTCAATTCTTCTTCTTCTTCTTCTTTCTTTCTTCTTCTTCTTCTTCTTCTTCTTCTTCTTCTTCTTCTTCTTCTTCTTCTTCTTCTTCTTCTTCTTCTCTCTTCGCAATTCTTCTTCTTGTTTGCAGTTCTTCTTCTTCTTCTTCGCAATTCTTCTTCTCAATTCTTCTTCTTCTTCTTTTTCTTCTCACAATTCTTCTTCTTCTTCTTTGCAATTCTTCTTCTTCTTCGCAATTCTTCTTCTTCTTCGCAATTCTTCTTCTTCCTCTTCTTCTTCGTAATTCTTCTCTCTTCTTCTTCTTCTTCTTCTTCTTCTTCTTCTTCTTCTTCTTCTTCTTCTTCTTCTTCTTCTTCTTCTTCTTCTTCTTCTTCTTTGCAAGTCTTCTTCTTTTTCTTCTTCTTCTTCTTCAGTCAAACTTTCCCCCACAATACTACGATAATATGATGATGCATGTGTGTTTGTCTTTTGTTTTCTTTGTTTGTTGTTCTTATGTTTGGGGTTTTTTCTTAATGGCTAACGATAAAGATAAGAACGTGCATGGGTTATGATTGACATGGCAAAACTCGGTTAAAAAACAGATAAGAATAAAAGCTTCTCTGATATTTTTTTATTTTATTTTATTCTTTTATATCGAGGATAACGGAATAAGCACTTATGTGCTTTTTTACATCTAGTCCCCGTGTGTATGCGGTTTTGTGAATTCTGTCATCTGTTCCCACCGTCACACAATGGCCTACTCTTACGAAAAGCGGAACAGGATTTAACGTGTGCGCAAGATGTTCTGCGTGCGTTCGCACACGGGGCCTCTGATAAGGAAAACCAATGACCATGCAGACAGGAAACTTTTTTTGTTAAAGGGGGTGGCGCTGCTCTTGTGGCGACGCGCTCGCCCCAGGGAGAGCAGCCCAAATTTTACGCAGAGAAATGTGCCGTGACAAAAGTGGTGTACAATAATTATACCTCTTTCTCTCCTTCTCTTGTTGTTCCCTGTCGGTTCGCCAATGTCTTTCTGGAAACAATGAAATGTTGTTTCGCCTTTGTTTTTTTGTCTGTCTGTCTGTCTGTCTGTCTGTTTGTTTGTTTGTTAGTCAATTGTCTCTTTTTCCAGTACATTTCTCTCCGTCTTTATCTTTTCCTGATTTCTTTTTATAATTTTTGCGATTATACACACGCGCGCGCACACGCACGCACACATCTATGTACATGTATATATACATTTATATATGCATACATACACTCACATAAATACATAAATACCTACATATAAATATATATATATATATAAAACAGCTGTGCTAAAAATGCTATGACACATAAACGTAGGCTACATGATATACCAGATCAATATCATCTTCACGTATTTTGCTTCACTTCTTTCTTCTCTTTTAATGGACGACTTTGGTCGTAGTTTGTTTCCTTGTTTCTGCTCTTCTCCAAAAGTCTGGATGTTCAACAGCACTTGAAATGTTCAAAAGTTGTAATTAGTTTGTTTTTCTTATATGGGTATCTATTCGTTCATGTATGTGTGCACACGTCTATGTATGTATATGATACAGATCACAGCAGGAAATGCACAAGTCTGTGTTTCGCCTTTTTTGTACTGTTTTGTATATTGCTGCTGAGTAGGACATGTAATAATAATAATAATAATAATATAATAATAATAATAATAATAATAATAATAATAATAATAATAATAATAATAATAATAATAATAATAATAATAATAATAATACATGGAATTTATATAGCGCCATAACTTGAAAAAAATCAAATCATAGCGCTTTCGTTCATCCCACTCATTCACATGCAGCCAGTTACAATCAACAGTTTTTACAAATTCAAATGTAAATACACACACGCACACACACGCACACACAAAGGCCACACACCTCGGCAGGGCGACGGGGCCCCTCCCCCCCGCCCCCCCCCCCCCCCCCCCCTCCACGGTGTGAATACCGGGGTCTTTTTCAGTATAAAAGCATCTCTACCTTCTGGAAATCTGTGCTATAAATTTCCCTTTTTCTATCCCTCTGTTTCTATCTTTAATCTTACCTCTCTCTCTCTCTCTCTCTCTCCTCTCTCTCTCCTCCTCTCTCTCTCTCTCTCTCTCTCTCTCTCCCTCTCCCTCTCCCTCTCCCTCTCTTGCTTATTTCCTACCTACCTAGCCCACTGTTCTGTCTTTTTCCATGCAAATGTGAAAATTCTTTCTTATGAACTTTCTGATGAGCTGCCCTAAAGCCGAAACAGCCAACTTCTCTGCGTGAAATTCGGGCTGCCCTCTCCCAGGGAGAATGCGTCGCCACAAGAGCAGCGCCACCTATTATTTCTTTCTTTTCCTGTCTACACGTGTTTTTGTTTCCCTATCAGAGTGGCTTTTTTTTCTACAGACTTTTGTTACCAGGGACAACTCTCTTGTTGCCGTGGGTACAATCACATGCGCTAAATGTGTGTTGCACACGTGACCTCAGTTTATTGTTTCATCCGAAAGACTAGAACCCAGACCACCACTCAAAGGCTAGTGTAGGGGAAAGTTTCAGGCACAAACGGGGTTTAATCCACCACACTCTTCGAACCCGGACATTTGGCTGTCAGGCAGGTGCGTTATATCTACACCGCCGTTTCATTTAAACGATCCCACAACAGGTAAACACAACGACAGAAGATACAGCAGACAGAAAGGAACAGAAATAAAACCAACACTTTTTTGTCTCCCCACCATAATAAAGAAAACCCTGAAAGCCCAACCAACCAACCAACTAACCCACCAACCCATCAACCAACTAACCCACTAACCCATCCACCAACCAACCATCCTACCCACCATCCAACCATCCAACCAACCCACTAACCCACCCACCAACCAACCAACCAACGAAACAGCCACCCAACTCACCCACCCACCATCCAATCAACTCACTCACAAAACCAACCAACCAGTCAACCCAACAACCCAACAACCAACCCCCAAAAACAATAAACAACAAAAAACTAAAGAAGAAGAAGAATTGCGAAGAAGAAGAAAAAGAATTGCGAAGAAGAATTGCAAAGAAGAATTGCGAAGAAGAAGAAGAAGAATTGCGAAGAAGAAGATTTGTGAAGAAGAAGAATTGCGAAGAAGAAGAATTGCGAAGATGTAGAAGAAGAAGAATTGCAAAGATGTAGAAGAAGAAGAATTGCGAAGATGTAGAAGAAGAAGAATTGCGAAGAAGAAGAAAGAAGAAGAAGAAGAAGAAGAAAGAAGAAGAAGAAGAAGAAGAAGAAGAAGAAGAAGAAGAAGAAGAAGAAGAAGAAGAAGAAAGAAGAAGAAGAAGAAGAAGAAGAAGAAGAAGAAAGAACAAGAACAAGAAGAAAAGAACAACAACAACCAGAACAAGAATAAGAATAAGAACAATGAGAACAACAAGAAAAACAAGAACAACAACAACAACAACAAAA
>CM054147.1:5751247-5763747 GCA_028751875.1 Rapana venosa | reverse complement strand
GTTTGTATGCCTGGGCTTTAGTACAGTCCCCAAATTCACCCAGTTATAAATGGGTACCTGCCTCTTTAGGGTCAGGGAAGTTGAAGCAGCGAGGGAGAGGAGATGGGCGCTGCCCTCAATATGCTGGCCCCTAGAGAAGCTGAGGTCTCTGGCATCTCGCTCCTCAACGACCACATAGGTTATGGGAACACCTTTACCTTTATAATAAATGCTTTTCTTGTTGATTGTTCTTATTTATGTGGATTGTAACCACATACATTTTTCTGTTTATTCAGATAATAAAGTATTAGTGTTGGCATTGGTCTGAAGTGAAAGTAATTATCAACTGTGTACTGTCATGTTCAAGGGCTTTTAAGCTCTTATGCTGATTTTTAAATCAGCTTTGATAGATTTTGTATTAGTTATACACATGTTTGCATTATACAGTTAGAAATACTGTATACGTGTTGTCTGTAATTTTTTTTAAAAAACGAAAGACAAACACAAAACACACTCTCTCCTGACAAACAAGTACAAAATTATTTGGTCAAATATGTTAGCACCTTGTTTCTTCGTTTTGTAAATAATAAATCAACTTTTTTTCTTTTTCCACTGATATTCCGTATTCTTATGAGGCAGGTTTTTTCCTTATCATGTATTATACATAATATTATCGTGTCTGCGCAGTACTGGGGAAAAAACCTACACACTAACAACAACAATAAAAACAAAACTATCGCAGCATCTAGAAAAACACGTTGATTTGCACATTTGGCCTTTGCAGCTGAGTTTTGACGCATTACGAGTTGTTATGTCGCTTTGTATTTGTTGTGTCAGCTTACTTGTGTGTCTGTCTGCTTGTTTGCTTGTACGGTTTTGTTTTGTTTTTGGTTTTTCATTCTGGGTTTTTGTTAGTTCGATACTGAAAACCCTGAAGTACAGAACTTTTGTCAAACTTGTCAACTTTTGTCATGCTCAAAACTCCTGGAGTTTTTTTCTCCTTGTCTTTTATGTGTGTACTTTTTGGCGGAACTTTTGTCTGCTCCTTTTGCGAAACATTTCATACACATGGACAAAGAAATAAGCTGTGGAGAGACGTAGTTTGGTGCTGCACAAAAAAAAGCCCAGAAGGAATACCGAAAGTTTTAGTGAGGGCAAGACTGCGGAAAGCAGAGGACCGCGGGGAGTGGAGGAAGCTGGTTGCAAAATCTTCAGTGGTGCCCCCACGGTTCACGAGACTACGGGATAGGTGAGGGTGCAGGTAAAGTGAAAACTGCCTGAGAGTTAGTGCTCTTCCCTGGAAGAATGTGACCCTGCATGTTTCTTTCTTTACTTTTGGTTTTAATGTCTGTTGTTGTAAGTGTTGGGGGAGAGAGAGAGGGTGGGGGAGGGAGGGAGGGAGAGAGAGAGAGAGAGAGAGAGAGAGAGAGAGAGAGAGAGAGAGAGAAGACAGACAGACAGACAGACAGAGAGACAGAGAGAGACAGAGAGAGAGACATTGTACAATCTTAGTATAGAATCAGAGAGAGAGGGGGGGGAGGGAAGGAGGGAGAGAGAGGGAGAGAGAGAGAGTTTGTACAATCTTAAGAGACAGAGAGAGAGAAACAGAGAGAGACAGAGACAGAGATTATGCACAATCTGGGTATAGAATTAGAGTGAATCTGACGTCAATAGACGAAAAACAAAAACAAATAAACAAACAAACAAGTGAAAAAAAAAAAAAAACGATCACGGATTATGCCAGTAGCAGCAACAAACAAGCTTTGGGTGTTTGTGCCACAACTTTTAACAGGTAGAGAAAGCATCGAATCACTCGGTACAATCCTCTCGCTCTTGCTTCTCTCTCTCTCTCTCTCTCTCTCTCTCCTCTCTCTCTCTCTCTCTCTCTCTCTCTCTCTCTCTCTCTCCTCTCTCTCTCTCTCTCTCTCCTCTCTCACACACACACACACACACACACACACATACACACACACACACACACACACGATGGGAAGGAACATTTCGTTACAACAAACACGGAATGGGAAAACACTTTAACTTTTCAACGACTTGTCTGAAGACCATCATCATCCTAGTCATTGCTACACGTCGTTTTGAAACGTCAGTTTTAGGCAAAGGTCTTGCACCCCTTTCAGTGTCTGAACTCTTCTTCGTCGTCGTCTTTGCCAAACGCTCTGACAGCAACCGCGGTTGTCTGTCACATGAGCGAAAAAAATCAAATGCGTCGCGCTGCCGTTAAGCGCCTGTAAAGTCAGGCCCAGTGCATCTGACTTCGGCATGGGAGAGAAGTGTTATCTTTTAAATCTTTTTGTAAACAATATTTTTTATTAAAAAAAAACAAAGACAGGAGGATGGACCAAGAAGGCAGAAAATAGACAAAGAGGAGGTTACAGGAAGAAAAGGAACAAGACAGAAACAAAGAGAGGGATAGAGAAGAGGGAATCCCTAGCAGAGAATTTCCAGAAGGTGGGGATGCTATTTATACTGACAGGCTCCCAAGCATCCCCAAGGCAAAAGTTTGTGAATTGGATTCTTTGTTTGTCGGTTTTGTTGGTTGGTTGGTTTTTTTTGTTTGGTGGGGAGTACACAGTAAAAGTTTTGCAAAGTTTCGTTATAACATTGATATGCATGAGACAGTATGAAGGAAAAAACATTGTATTTGATTTTTAAAAAATGAAATCTGATTAATACGATGATTTGCAAGTGTGATAAGTGAGACAAAACGCTTTTTCCGGGTGTTGCTTAAGGCGTTGTTCATCTGGAAAATGCCCAACAGCAACAAAGAATCTGATTGCAGCCTCATTTTCACATTGTATTGCTTTTCGCCTTAAGTGTTAACAGCACTTTCCACCTTTTCCTGTCTTTGTCTGTGTTCACGTGCCTTCTGTCTTGTATGTTAGAATGAGCAAAACCTATTTTTAAACTGATTATTGAAAGAAAACAGGGAAAGATATATTTATTAATGATATATATAATAATATATAATATATATAGAGAGAGAGAGAGAGAGAGAGAGAGAGAGAGAGAGAGAGAGAGAGAGAGAGAGAGAGAGAGAGAGAGAGAGAGAGAGAGAGAGAGAGAGAGAGAGAGAAGAATTCAAACCTACAGAGAGCAGATGGTAGTGACTATTGTGAAAATGTCAGCCAGTGTTGAACAATAAGTCAAGTGTGTCAGTGGCAAAACAACAACAACAACAAACAAAATCCAGCCCTGAAAGGCTTTCAGCCCGCCATCTAAGGATCAGCCTTTCTGACGTCACATTTGTCTGAAGCCATTTTCCTCCACCATTAATAAAGGCTGACATAATAGTGTGTCAGATTCCGTTAATAAGACACGTCTGCGTGATCGATACTTCTTGTTCGCCTGTCTGTGTTTTGTCTTACATTCTTTACTTACCTTCTTTCTTCTTGTTTTTTTTTTTTTTTTTTTTTTTTTTTGGGGGGGGGGGGCAAGGAGTGTTACACGGCCTTTTGTTGACTTCTCTCATAACTCCTTGAGGAGTCATTTGGAGCACCACACTGACATTTTCTTCTTCTGTGTTGAACACTCAGACAACAACTACTGGTGTCTGTCATATGAGAGAAAATGCGTTGCGCTGCCGTTAAGCGCCTGACAAGTCAGGCCCAGTGCATCCGACTTTGTCATAGGAGAGAATTGTTATCTTGTAAGCCTTCATTGGGGAAAAAAGCAGGAGGATGGACCAAGAAGGCAGAAAACAGACAAGAATGAGGTGATTGGTTGAAAAGAAAGAAGGCAGAAAAAAGAAAGGGATAGAGAAAAGGGAATTCCAAGTAGAGAATTTTCAGGAGGTGGGAATGCTATTTATACTGATAGACCCAGGCATCCACATGACTGAAATATGTGAATGCAGTTCTTTGGTTTTTTCTGTTGGTTGTTTCTTGTTTTCTTGTTGTTGGTGAGTGTATAGGAAAAGTTTTGCAAAGTTTCATTATAACACCTCGATATGCATGTGACAATATGTAGGAAAACACATTTTTTATTTTATTTTTTAAAAATAACTTGGAATCTGATGAACACTGTGATTTGCAGGTGTGATGAGTGAGACAAAACGCCTTTTGTGGGTGTTGCTCAAGGTGTTGTTCATCTGGAAAATGCCCAACAATGAATCTGATTACAACTTCATTTTCACAATGTGTGGTTGTTTGCCAAAAGTGTTAACAGTTCGAATGAGCAAGAGTAAAAATGGAGGAAAGAAAAGAAAAGAAAAAGGAAAGAAGTGAAGAGAGAGAGGGGGAAGAGAGAGAGAGAGGGGGGGGGGGGGAAGGGAGGGAGTGAGCAAAGATACAGAAAACAGATGCTGGTGACTGTTTTGTTAAAATGTCAGCCAGTGATGAACTATAAGTAAAGTGTGTCAGTGGATAAAAAAAACAAAAACCCCAACAAACCCCAGCTCTGAAAGGCTTTTAGCCCGCCCTCTAAGGATCAGCCTTTCTGACGTCACGGGGTGGCGTTTTCTGTCGTCTGACGCCATTTTCTTCCACCATTAATAAGGTCTGACATATAGTGTGTCAGATTCGTTAATAAGACACGTCTGCATGATCGATACTTCTTGTGCGTCTGTCTGCGTTTTGTCTTATATGACTTACCTTTCTTCTTTTTTTTTTTGGCAAGGAGTGTTACACGGCCTTTGCTGACTTCTCTCATAACTCCTTGAGGAGTCATTTGGAGCACCACACTGACATTTTCTTCTTCTTTGTAGAACACTCAGACAACAACTACTGCTGTCTGTCATATGAGAGAAAATGCGTTGTGCTGCCGTTAAGCGCCTGACAAGTCAGGCCCAGTACATCCGACTTTGTCATAGGAGAGAATTGTTATCTTGTAAGTCTTCATTGGGGCAAAAAGCAGGAGGATGGACCAAGAAGGCAGAAAACAGACATGTCGGAGGTGATTTGGTGAAAAGAAACAAGACAGAAAAAGAAAGGGATAGAGAAAAGGGAATTCCAAGCAGAGAATTTTCAGGAGGTGGGAATGCTATTTATACTGATAGACCCGGGCATCCACATGGCCGAAATATGTGAATGCAGTTCTTTGTTTTTTCTGTTGGTTGTTTCTTGTTTTCTTGTTGTTGGTGAGTGTATAGGAGAAGTTTTGCAAAGTTTCATTATAACACATCTATCTGCATGTGACAATATGTAGGAAAAGACATTTTTTTAATTTGATTTTTAATTTTAAAAAACTTGGAATCTGATGAACACTGTGATTTGCAGGTGTGATGAGTGAGACAAAACGCCTTTTGTGGGTGTTGCTCAGGGTGTTGTTCATCTGGAAAACGCCCAACAATGAATCTGATTCCAACTTCATTTTCACAATGTGTGGTTGTTTGCCAAAAGTGTTAACAGTACTTCCCCTCTTCCTGTTATTGTCCGTGTTCAGTGCCTTCTGTCTTGTATGTTCGAATGAGCAAAAGTAAAAATGGAGGAAAGAAAAGAAAAGGAAAGAAGGGAAGAGAGAGGGGGGAGAGAGAGAGGGGGGGGGGGGGAGGGAGTGAGCAAAGATACAGAAAACAGATGGTAGTGTCTGTTTTGTGAAAATGTCAGCATGCAGGGAACAGTAAGTAAAGTGTGTCAAGGGATTAAAAAAAAACAACCCAACAAATCCCAGCTCTGAAAGGCTTTTAGGTCGCGTTTTCTGTCCTCTGACGCCATTTTCTTCCACCATTAATAAAGGCTGACATATAGTGTGTCAGATTCCGTTAATAAGACACGTCGGTGTGATCGATAGTTCTTGTGCTCTGTCTGTGTTTTGTCTCACATTCTTTACTTACCTTCTTTCTTCTTGTTTTTTTTTGGCAAGGAGTGTTACAAGGCCTCTGTTGACTTCTCTCGAAACTCCTTGAGGAGTCAGTTGGAGCACCACACCGACATTTTCAGACAGTAAGTTTTGGAGCAAGTTGAACATGGTGGAGTCCATTCCTCTCCAGATTTCATGCTGGGTATGGTTGTGCCGTCTGTATCATCAACCACAGCTGGCCTACTCTTCATTTTTGTTTCGTTCCTCGGCTAGAGCTCTGAGGTTCGCCAGGGGTAAGATTTTGCGTGTGGGACCGTTTTTGCCCTGCACCCTGAAGGTAGAACCATTACCTACCCTTTAAAAACAGGGGGATGTGTTTTCATGGGTATAGAAGGTGTTATACGTTTCTTTTTAATATTTTTCTCTTTTTTAAATCAAAAGGGTTCGGCGTTGCAGGTATGCTAGGGAAATCTGTCAGTGTGAACTGGGTCCCCACTGAAAAATCTGGCGCTGGACATTTTGGGGATTTTGTTGTTTGCGTGTGTTTTTGTTTGTTTCTATTGTGTCACCTCTTCCCCATCATTTTACTCCATACCATTTATCATTATTCGGTTTGAAGGTGGGGGAAGGAGGGTAGTCAAGTCAAGTCAAGTCAAGTAAAAAATCCTTTAATTATCTCATGAAGGGCAATTACAACACTGTCAGGTACACACATTGATAGGAATCATAATCTCCAAAACACACAGGAAAGTCAGTATCGATATTTGTTTAAACATTCCAAGGTAACTTCAATTTAAAGAAAAACACGCGCACACACGCGCGCGCGTGCGCAAACACAAACACACATACAACACACTCACTCATCTCTCTACAACACACACACACACACACACACACAACACGCACGCACGCACGCAACGCACGCACGCAAGCACGCACGCACGCACGCACGCACGCACGCACGCACACACAACACACACACACACACACACACCTACCTCAATACAACACAACACACAATTTTCGAAATCGTGTAAGAAAACTATGTACAGGGCAAAAATCTGTCCAAATGACTGAAAAATCTAGGATGGGCTGAGAGAGAGACAGAGACAGAGACAGAGAGCGAGGAAGAGAGAGAGAGAGAGGAGAGAGAGAGAGAGAGAGAGGAGAGAGGAGAGAGAGAGAGAGAGAGAGAGAGAGAGAGAGAGAGGAGAGAGAGAGAGAGAGAGAGAGAGAGAGAGATTCGTATCACAGTAATTATTGACTAAACAAAAAAATCAAATTGTTGTCATCTTACAATCTGTCCTACCCTAAGCTATCGATATGTTCTATGTGCTCTTTGCTTTCTTGTTCTTGTTGTTCTTCTTTCGCTGTCTGCTTATCTATCTGTATGAGTTTGTTTGTGTGTGTGTGTGTGGGGGGGGGGTGAGGGTAGGTGTGTATAGATCTGTCACTTCACGGCAGATCACTTTAACACCTGAAGTGACACAAAACAATGTCTCGACAACGCATAGGAGTGATCAATCAATGAAAAAAAAACAACCCTCCATGAAAAATGAAAGGAAAAAGAGCAACAAAAGGAAAAGAAAAAAAGAAAAAGGAAGAGAAAAGAATTGCAAAGTACAACGCACACAATTCGATACAAGCTGCTGAAAGTGCAACCTCCCGTTTTTTCCTTTTTTTTTTTATATACATATATTTCTCCCTCAGACGCACTTTTCCTCTAATCAGACTGTAGCAAGAGTTGATGCTGGTAGCGCAGCAAAGGGAACGAGACAAGTGTTTTTCGGGGGTTGGGAGGAGGGGCAGGGGAGGGGAGAGGGGGGGGGGGGGGTTGAGGGGGAGGGGGGGGGGGTTGAGGGGGAGGGGAAAGGATTGTCTTGCTACTGATTATCTTGCTCCCCTTTTTCCTTTTTTAACAGTTTTTTTTTTAAAGTGAAAGTGTACAGTTTGTGTATGCTTTGTTTGTTGTGACAAGGCTCAAGAGGAAACGATACAAGTATTTGGAAATGAAGATGTGTTGCTTCTATCTGTGTATGTGTGTGTGTGTGTGTGGTGTGTGTGTGTGTGGGTGTGTGTGTGTGTGGTGTGTGTGTGTGTGTGTGGGTGTGTGTTGTGTGTGTGTGTGTGTGTGTGGGTGTGTGTGGGTGTGTGTGTGTGTGG
This sequence comes from Rapana venosa, assembly GCA_028751875.1. Taxonomy (NCBI): domain Eukaryota; kingdom Metazoa; phylum Mollusca; class Gastropoda; order Neogastropoda; family Muricidae; genus Rapana; species Rapana venosa. The sequence goes on along the minus strand of CM054147.1, from coordinate 5,755,851 downwards.
TGTGTGTGTGGGTGTGTGGTGTGTGTGTGTGTGTGTGTGTGTGTGTGTGTGTTGTGTGTGTGTGTGTGTTGTGTGTGTGTTGTGCGTGTGTGTGTGCGTGGGGTGTGTGTGTGTGTGTGAATATTTAAAAACAGTGAAAGACTTAGTGTTTGTGTATGTTTGTTTGTTGTGATAACACACAGAGATGATTTTATTCCCCGACATTTTCTTCAACCCATGTCCAGTTATAATTTTTGTAGGTCAGTGAATAGCACATCTCGAAAAGTTCTCCTGTCGCCCTCAAAATTCATAAGATTTGCAGGTATGTCTTGAAATTTCAATTGTCTTTCACAAGTGTAGATGATGTCTTTTAAACAAATGTGCATACTTTAAAAAAAATAGTATTGAATCTTTAATACTGTTTGCTTATCATTTTGCGAGGAACTCTTGCTTTTCAGTTCCTGTTGGCATTCATATTATTTTTGGGTGTACTGCTGTTAGGTTTATTCTCCTGGTCAATTTGTTTGTAATCCTCCATACCCCAAAAGGGGTGAAAGGAATTAAATTTTGAATCTCGAATCTTGTGCTATGTGTTTGTTTGTATGTGTTTGTATGTGTGTATGTGTGCGTGAATGTGTGTGTGTGTTGTGTGTGTGTGTGTGTGTGTGTGTGTGTGTGTGTGTGTGTGTGTGTGTGTGTGTGTGTACGTGTGTGTGCGTTGTGTTTAAATTTAAAAACAGTGGAAGACTTAGTATTTGTGTATGTTTGTTTGTTGTGATAACACGCAGAAGAACCGAGTCAAAGGTTTGAGAATACAGCTGTGTTGCTCCTGTTTGTTTGTTCGTTTGTTTGTTTCCTTTTGTTTGTTCGTTTGTTTCCTTCTTTCATTGTTAACTTTTTTTTAAACGAAAGACTTAATTCGTGTTTTGTAAGTGCGTTATTTTGTTGTTGCATTGTTAACATTTAAAAACAATGAAAGACTTATTTCGTGTTTTGTAAGTGAGTTATTTTGTTGTTGCATTGTTTACATTTAAAAACAATGAAAGACTTATTTCGTGTTTTGTAAGTGTGTTGTTTAGGTTTTGTTATACATTTAAAAACAGTGAAACATTTATTTGTAGTTTTGTAAGTGTGGTTGTTTAGGTTTTGTTATACATTTAAAAACAGTGAAACATTTATTTGTAGTTTTGTAAGTGTGGTTGTTTCGTTGTTTTTTCCCAGCTTTTAGAAACAGTGACAGCATCACTTCACGTTTTGCTAATGTGTTGTTTGGGGTGTTTTTCTTCTGTTTTATATTGGCTATATTGTGTGATTTGCTTGTGTCTCCTTTGTTTTTCTCTGCCTGGTTTGTTTGTTTGTTGTTAAGGGGGTATGGGTTTTTTTTTCCGTTGTGTGTATTTTGTTATTTGATACTTAACATTCTAAGCTTATAGAAGATACGACAATGATTTTCATTACTGTATAGCTCAGTTCCTTTCTATGTTTGTTTCTTTTCCGATTTATTGTGTGTGTGTGTGTGTGTGTGTGTGTGTGTTGTGTGTGTGTGTGTGTGTGTGTGTGTGTTTTGTGTGTTGTGTGTGTGTGTGTGTGTGTGTGTGTACACAGAGAGAGGCAGACAGAGAGACGGTCAGAGGGACTGACACAAAGACACATAGAAAGGGGTGGAGGGGAGAGAAAGAAAGATAGTCAGACAGACAGACAGACAGACTGACTGACTGACACACAGACAGACAGAAAGGAGTAGAGGGGAGAGGAGAGAGAAGGAGAGTCAGACAGACAGACAGACGGACAGACAGACAAACAGAAAGGGGTGGAGGGGAGAGAGAGAAGGAGAGACATACAGACAGACAGACTGACACACACAGACAGAAAAAGGGTGGAGGGGAGAGAGAGAAGGAGAGACATACAGACAGACAGACTGACTGACACACACAGACAGAAAAAGGGTGGAGGGGAGAGAGAGAAGGAGAGTCAGACAGACAGACAGACAGACAGACTGACACACACAGACAGAAAGAAAGGGGTGGAGGGGAGAGAGAGGAGAGCCAGACAGACACACACACACACACACAACACAATCACACACACACACACACACACACACACACACACACACACACACAACAGAAAGAAAGGGGTGGAGGGGAGAGAGAGCAGAATCAGACAGACAGACAGACAGACAGACATACAGACGACACACACAGACAGAAAGAAAGGGATGGAGGGGGGAGAGAGAAGAGAGAGAGAAGAGAGGAGAGAGAGAGAGAGTCATACAGACATACAGACATACAGACATACGGACAGACAGACAGACGGACAGACAGAAAGGGGTGGAGGTGAGAGCTAGAGAAGGAGAGTCAGACATACGGACAGACAGACAGACAGAAAAAGGATGGAGGGGAAGAGAGCAGAGAGAGATAGAGAGAGAGAGAGAGAGGTCATACAGACATACAGACATACGGACAGACAGACAGACACACACACAGACAGACAGAAAGGGGTGGAGGTGAGAGCTAGAGAAGGAGAGTCAGACATACGGATAGACAGACAGACAGACAGACAGGGGTGGAGGGGAGAGCCAGAGAGAGAAGGAGAGTCAGACATACGGACAGCAGACAGACAGACAGACAGACAGACAGACAGACAGAAAGGGGTAGAGGGGAGAGCTAGAGAGAGAAGGAGAGTCTGCTAATGGCCAGGTCTGAGAGTCAGGGGACACATTACTTATGTCATTAAGACTGAGGAGAGAGGGGGGAGAGGGGGGAGGGGGGGGAGGGAGGAGGGGAGAGGGGGAGAGTGGGGAGAGAGGAGAGAGAGAGAGAGAGAGAGAGAGAGAGAGAGAGAGAGAGAGAGAGAGAGAGAGAGAGAGAGAGAGAGAGGTGGGGATGGGGAAGGGTTGTTCGAATTTCTTCATATTTCTCATTTTGCAGTGGAACAAATGTGTGAGTGTGTGTGTGTGTGTGTGTGTTGTTGTTGTGTGTAGTTGTTGTTGTTGTTGGTGGTGGTGGTGGTGGTGGTGGTGGTGGGAGATTGAGGGCAGGGTGGAGAGAGACAGACAGACGGAGAGAGAGACAGAGAGAGACACACAGAGACACAGACAGGGAGAGACGACAGACAGACAGGCAGACAGAAAGATAGACAGACAGACAGAGGCAGAATGAGAGAGAGAGAGGGGGGGGGAGAGAGGAGGAGTGGTCGAATTTCTTCATTTGTCTCATTTGCAGGAGAACAAGTTGCTGGTTTTTTGCAGGAGAACAAGTTGCTGGTTTTTTGCAGGAGAACAAGTTGCTGTGTTTTTTGCAGGAGAACAAGTTGCTGGTTTTTTGCAGGAGAACAAGTTGCTGGGTTTTTTTTGCAGGAGAACAAGTTGCTGGGGGGGGGGGGGGGGGGTTGCAGGAGAACAAGTTGCTGGGGGGTTTTGCAGGAGAACAAGTTGCCGTTGTTTTTTTGCAGGAGAACAAGTTGCTGGGTTTTTTGCAGGAGAACAAGTTGCTGGTTTTTTGCAGGAGAACAAGTTGCTGGGTTTTTTGCAGGAGAACAAGTTGCTTTTTTCAGGAGAACAAGTTGCTGTTTTTTGCAGGAGAACAAGTTGCTGAGTTTTTTTTGCAGGAGAACAAGTTGCTATGTTTTGTGTTCGTTTGTTGTTGGATGGTTGTTTTTGTTTTTGTTTCTTTTTTTTTTTTGGGGGGGGGGGAGAACTCTGAACTCTGAACTCTGAAATGGTTTAATGTACATCGGCCTTAGGCCACAATACACTTTGAGGGGCAAAAATAGAAGTTGCAACACAAAAAACTGATTTATAATTTCTCATAAATTTTGGTAAGACTTTGGCACAATACCTTGGCCTGCACATAAAAATGTATACACTTGCATACGTATATTCCAAATCATGACTAAATAAAGGCTGTTGTAGACCAAGAATCAAAACAAACGCAGCTAAAACAAATCTTAGTTCACCTTAACTCATTGAGGTTGTGCCGAAGCTTAAGCTTAAGCTTCAGCACTCTTTTCCTTTACTGTGACGTGCCGAAGCTTAAGAATCGGCAGACTTACGAATTTTAAAAAAAAACACAAAGTGAGGGTTAACTCAAGGGAAAGTACTCTGGCCTGTAGGGCAATCATTTTTCTAAACACAGTTGCTTTCCTTGACCATAAGCTTGCCTAGTTTTTGTCTGTTGGCCAATTTTGTTTGACATGTCAACAAGTGATATCTTTGGGATTTCAGGCACTCCAGTGTTATGATTCTTTAAAAAAAATCTGTTGTACAAAAAGTGACATCACATGGATTCAGCCAGCTTCAGGGAACTTTACTTTGGTGAAAAATCATCACATTGCTTCAAGGGGACTAGTTGATGAATAGTTCAAGCCATTTAAGATACCAGCCCTAATTTTCAAAACTTTATTTTTCAGCATTCAGTGACATATTTTGAAAATTTGTAAAAAATAAATACAGTCATCTATTAAAAAACTGTAAAACAATCTCAAAAGAAGACATTATAAACTTTTTAATGATGTATAATGTGTATGTCATTATTAATTTGGGTAAGTCTGCTGAATTTTTCAAATATACCCAAAACCACGCGTCACCACAAAATGGCGGGATCCATTTCACTGCAACTCCAATG
>CM054147.1:5726247-5746247 GCA_028751875.1 Rapana venosa | reverse complement strand
AGTAAACGGGTGGCACACAGTGAATGGGTGAGACAGACAGACAGACAGATAGACAGACTGACAGACAGACAGATACAGAGGCGTAAAGAGACAGAGATAGAGACAGAGACATACACACGGACGCTTTGACGCTTTGACCAATTTATTGTCATTGCCCAAAGTGGCGTAATGACAAGGGGGGTTATACACGACTTTGTTTTGTAAATACAAGTAAATACAAGAAAAATCACATGATGCATTTAACGTAATGAAAACAAAAAACCCCAAAATGAGCTCTCTATGAACGGATACTACTTTAAGCTCTGACGTAAACTCGGTTTCAAACTGAACACAAAGTAATAACAAGGATGAACAATAGGAACCAATAAGCAATAACTAAAATAATAAAAAGAACATTCTAGAATGCTATATTCATTGAAATTGTATGTGAAATTTTCAAAAAATATTCTTGCTGGAGACTACAGCGTAATTATAAATGTTTCTTTAGGTGTGTCACAAAATGCTGGAGTTTACATAATATAAATGTTACTTTAGTTTAGTCACAAATGTTAATCTAATTGGAACTTAGCTGTAATTGTCTTAATTGATTACAATATCATCATCGGACGATAAGATAGAAAAAATATCTTGCCTTCGGAAAGCTTCTAGATTGAGAACACCACAGTTTTCACGTATGGAAACATATGATTGACAATGAAGCAGGAAATGCACTTCATCATCAAGAATATGACCACACATAGGGCATGGGAACTGTGTGGACGTCTCATACACACAGAGAGACCTAGAGAGATAGTAATGTTTGATAGAAAAAAAAATAAAATAAAATAAAGATGAGTTTAGGCACCCACAGAGAGACAGAAAAACAGAGACAGTCAGAGATACAGACAGACAGAAACAAAAACAACAGACAGACAGGCAGACGGATAGGGAAAAGAGACATAGAGAGAGGACTGATTTATACTTTGAAGTTGTTCAAGATAGTTCGTAAGAAAGTCTCGTTAGGAGAGAGAGAGGGGGAGAGAGAGGGGGAGAGAGAGAGGGGGGAGGGAGAGAGGGGAGAGGAGAGGGAGAGAGAGAGAGGGGGGAGGGAGAGGAGAGAGAGGAGAGAGGAGAGAGGGAGAGGAGAGAGAGAGAGAGAGAGAAAGAGGGGGGAGGGAGGGAGGGAGAGAGAGGGAGAGAGGGGAGGGAGGAGGAGAGAGAGAGAGAGAGAGGGAGTTGTGAAAGAAGCAATAGTATCACTGGCTAAATGACATGGGCAACAGACCTGAAGTACTGGTGCTTTGAGTCAATCATGAAGTGAGTGTGTGCAGTCAGAGATTTGCTTCCAACACTGTCACTCACTCTGTTTTATTTTTTATTTTGCTGGGGAAAACTCTGTGGTGTGTGTGTGTGTGTGTGTGTGTGTGTGTGTGTGTGTGTGTGTGTGTGTGTGTGTGTGTGTGTGTGTGTGTGTGTGTGTGTGTGTGTGTGTGTACTGTGTGCGTGTGTGCGCGCGGTTGTGTAGTGTGTATGTGTACTGTGTGCGTGTTAAAATTGTGTATCTGAGCAAGTGTGAGAGTGTTCTTTTTTTTTTCTTTTATTTCGAGGATAATAGAATAAGCACTTGTGTGCTTTTCTACATCCAATCCCCGTGTGTCTGCAGTTTTGTAAATTGTGGCATCCGTTCCCACCGCACATAATGGCCTATTCTACCAAAAAACAGAACGGGTTTTAATGTGTGCGCAAGATGGTCTGCGTGCGTTTGCACACGGCACCTGGGTTTGTAGTCTCAATCAAAGGACTTTTGTCTTTTTAGTTTAGTCATAATTATGTTCGTGTGTGTGTGTGTGTGTGTGTGTGTGTGTGTGTGTGTGTGTGTGTGTGTGTGTGTGTGTGTGTGTTGTGCGTGTGTGTGTGTGTGTGTGCGTGTGCGCGCGAGGGAAGAAGAGAGAGAACAGGGAGATAGAGGGAGAGAGAGAGAGAGGGAGGGAGATAATGAGAGAGAGACGTAGAGAGAGAGAGGGACAGAAACGGAGATAGAGAGGAAATCTGATACTTTACACCTATATTCTAAAAAATATGAGAGCAGAGACGATCCATAATAAGTAACACTCGTCTTCAGTTTCAGATTTGCCCCCCCCCCTTCCCCCTAAAAAAAATGTCGCAAATAACGGTTAAGGACTAACAACAAGCACAAAGTGACAAAGACTGAGAACACCTATTTGTTGTATAAGAAAAATACTGGAGTCTTCTGCTGTTCCTTTCCCCTATAGCCCGGGTTTGGTTTACCATCTGACAGTCAAAACATGATCTCCACAATCGATACAGCAACCAGCTCCTTAGCAGTTTGATAGCAAGGGAGAGAGAGAGAGAGAGAGAGAGGAGAGAGAGAGAGGAGAGAGAGAGAGAGAGAGAGAGAGAGAGAGAGAAGAGGGGAGAGAAGAGAGAGAGAGAGAGAGAGAGACAATGACAATGACAATGACAAATTCTTTTATTTCGAGGATAATGAATAAGCACTCATGTGCTTTTTTACATCCAGTCCCCGCCCGTAGGGATACATCTTAATAATAACCCAACACTTATACAGTCTCACAGTAGAAACATGGGGAAATAACCCTTTTCAAAGCAGCCCCCCCCCCCCCCCAACAACTCCCCCCCCCCCCCCCGAAAGCAAACTAATAAAAGAAAACCTTAAAAACATCCCCCATCACCCCCCACCCCCACCCCCCCAAAAAAAAACCAACAACCAACCCACAACCAAAACAAACAAACAAAAGAGAAAGAAAACCAAACCAACAAAAGAAGAAAAAAAGAGAAAAAGAGCGAGGGGAGAGAGAGAGAGAGAGAGAGAGAGAGAGAGAGATACAGAGACAGAGAGACAGACAGAGACAGAGAAAGACATACAGACAGAGAGCATTGAACACTGAGAGTAGTTTATTGCCATTAATAATACAATCGTTTTGACAAAGAGTCAGTAATTCGATTTTACGATAAAGAGACCAAACTTCATAATAACACAGAGAGAGAGAGAGAGAGAGAGAGAGAGAGAGAGAGAGAGAGAGAGAGAGAGAGAGACAGACAGACAGACAGACAGACAGACAGACAGATAGACAGACAAAAAGACAGACATACAGACAGAGACAGAGCGACAGAGAGAGGCAGAGCGATAGAGACAGAGACAGAGAGCTTTGAACACTGAACACAAAGTAGTTTATTGCAGTCTTTTGGCAAGGAGCACAGTATAAACATAATTTCAACAATTTGTTTTCACGGTAAAGAAACGCAAACTTATTGATATGAGAGAGAGAGAGACAGAGACAACGACAGAGAGACAAAGAGAGAGAGTTATGTTTTATTACTATTGTCTGAAGAAACTGTCAGAAAAATGACCTGAAATAAGTAGTACTACACAGACTCTCGGTTCAGATTTGCCTGGAGAAGTGTCGTCACCAAGGACTACACGAACAAACCCAGAATGGAAAAGAATGAGAACCTCTTTGCATCATAAAGAAAAAAAGCTATACATTTCTGCTCTCTGCTTTATAAAGAAAAAGCATCTGTATATTTCTTCTTCTTTGTATCATAAAGAAAAAAGCTATACATTTCTTCTTCTTTGTCTTATAAAGAAAAAAGCTATACATTTCTGCTTCTTTGTCTTATAAAGAAAAAAGCTATACATTTCTGCTTCTTTGTTTTATAAAGTAAAGAAGCTATACATTTCTGTTCTTTGCTTTATAAAGAAAAAAATCTGTACATTTCTTCGTCTTTGTATTATAAAGAATAAAAGCTATATTTCTGCTTCTTTGTCCTATAAAGAAAGAAGCTATACATTTCTTCTTCTTTGTTTTATAAAGAAAAAAGTCTGTACATTTCGGATCTTTGTCGTAAAAAGAAAGAAGCTGTACATTTTCTCTCTCTGTATTATGAAGAAAAAAGCTATACATTTATGCTCTTTGTATTACAAAAAGCTATACATTTCTTCCACTTTGTCTTATAAAGAAAGAAGCTATACCTTTCTTCTTCTTTGGCTGATGAAGACAAACGTCGTACATTTCTGCTCTTTGTATTATTAAGAAAGAAACTATACATTTCTTCTCTTTGTTCTAAAAAGAAAAAAGCGTACATTGCTGCTCTTTGCTTTATAAAGAAAATAGTGTACTTTTCTGCTTTATTTATTAGAGAAAAAAGCTATACATTTCTGTTCTTTGTATTATGAAGAAAACAGCTATACATTTCTCCGCTTTGTCAGATAAGGAAAAAAGCTATACATTTCTTCTCTTCGTCTTATAAAGAAAAAACCTTCACATTCCTACTCTTTGTCCTATAAAGAAAAAAGCCTGCACATTCCTATTCTCCCTCCTATAAAGAAAAAAACCTGCACATTTCTACTCTTTGTCCTATAAAGAAACAACCTGCACATTTCTACTCTTTGTCCTATAAAGAAAAAAGCCTGCACATTTCTTCTCGTTGTCCTATAAAGAAACAACCTGCACATTTCTACTCTTTGTCCTATAAAGAAACAACCTGCACATTTCTACTCTTTGTTTTATAAAGAAACAAACTGCACATTTCTTCTCGTTGTCCTATAAAGAAAAAACCTGTACATTTCTACTCTTTGTCCTATAAAGAAAAAACCTGCACATTTCTACTCGTTGTCCTATAAAGAAAAAAGCCTGCACATTTCTACTCTTTGTTCAATAAAAGAAAAAGGCCTGCACATTTCTTCTCTTTGTCCTATAAAGAAACAACCTGCACATTTCTTCTCGTTGTCCTATAAAGAAAAAAGCCTGCACATTTCTTCTCGTTGTCCTATAAAGAAAAAAGCCTGCACATTTCTACTCTTTGTCCTATAAAGAAAAAACCGTGCACATTTCTTCTCGTTGTCCTATAAAGAAAAAAGCCTGCACATTTCTACTCTTTGTAAAATGAAGAAAGAAGCTTATTATCAGCTCTAGTCCTCTTTTTCTACTCAGGGATTGATGACCTGTCAGACGATGACAGTTTCCTTTAAATCATTATTATCAGTGTGTCTGTTTTGACCTTAATGTCAGGGTCAGTTGTTTGTTGTTGTTTTATTGGGGGTATATGTTTGTTGAATGCATATTTATCTCTTTTCTTTAAATAATTGGTTGAACTTTTATTGTTGTTGTGTTGTTATTGTGTCTCGTGTTTGCCAATCTTTTAGCCTGAAGAAAGTTTTAAATATACCGAGAATTTGCTCTGCCAAACACTTGTCTGCTTTTTTATTTGTTGTTATTGACGGGATTCTGTGTGTGTTGGAGGTTTTTTCCCCTGTTTCTATTGTTTTGATAGTCCCTAGTCATGTCAAGGGGCAGATGAAAGAAATAGTATTTGAATGCTTATCTGGGACCCTTGAAAAATAAAGACCAATCTTATTAATTCATCAACTCAAAAAAATGATCTGCAGTATCAATACAGCAACAAGATCCCGGTGGCATGGGCAAGATGTGGCGGTGAAGAATTAAGAAGAAGAAGAAGAAGAAGAAGAAGAAGAAGAAGAAGAAGAAGAAGAAGAAGAAGAAGAAGAAGAAGAAGAAAAAGAAGAATTGCAAAGAAGAAGAAGAAGAAGAAGATCAGAAGCAAGTGTTGCCCTTTGTAAACTGGGTCAGTGAAGGCAAGGAGGCAACCTGAGCACATGGCTGATCTGCCTGCCTTACGTCAGTCACTGTGTGTGTGCGCGTGTGTGCGCGCGCGCGCGGGCGCGCGTGTGTGTATGTTGTGTGTGTGTGTGTGTGTGTGTGTGTGTGTGTGTAGTTTGAATGGAAGCAATTGGTGAAGCTAAAATTCTTTGTTGTTCAGGTCGAAACTGTTAGTTTTTCCAGCTGAAATTACCTAGTTGTTCATTTTAATTTTATCTTGTTGTTCAAGCTGAAATAATCTAGTTTTTAATGTTAATTTTTTTTTCTTGTTCAAGCAGAAATTGTCTGTTTGTTTATCTTAAATTCATCTTGCTGTTCAAGCCAAAATTATCTGGTTGTTCAAGTCAAAACTGTTATTTTTATTCCATCCGAAATTGTTTAGTTGTTCATGTAAAAATTATCTTGTTTAAGCTGAAATTGTCTTGCTTTTCATGTTAAATTTATCTTGTTGTTCAAGCAGAAATCGTCTAGTTGTTCAAGTTAACTCTACCTTGTTGTTCAAACCAAAATTCTCTAGTTATTCATGTTAAATCTACCTTGTTGTTCAAGCTGAAATGATCTAGAATACCTAGATTCAACCAGTCTACCGTTGGCCGTCGCTCTTTCTCTGTTTCTGGCCCATCGATCTGGAATGACCTCCCTCTCTCCCTTCGCCAAAAACCTTTTTATGACGCTTTTTAATCTGGCCTCAAGACACATTTATTTCAAACCTAAGATTCTCCCCTCTTGTTCCATCTCATTTTTGTCCCTGCCCTCAACAGCCAAAACCCCATCACCCTGCCGAACTTTATAACCTTTATGTGTGTGCGTGTGTGTGCGTGCGTGCGTGCGTGTGTGTGTATAGATTTGAATTTGTAAAATAGAAACCCTATTAATTGTAACTGGCTACATGTAAGTGCGTGGGATGAACGAAAGCGCTTTGATTTGCTTTTTGCAAGATATGGAGCTATATGAATTCCATGTATTATTATGATTATTATTATTATTTGTAAATGTTATCTTGCAATTCAAACCAAAATTGTCTTCTTTGTTCAAATTATATTTGGCTGGATTTTCAAGCTGAAAATATGTAGAAAATTAAAAATTGTTAAATTTATCTTGTTATTCCAGACAAAATTGTCTTAGATTTATCTTGTTGTTCAAGCCGAAATGGTCTTGTTAAGTTAAATTTGTTTGGTTTTTCAAGCCAAAATTGTCTTGTTATTCATGTTAAATCTATCTTGTTCAAGCCAAAATTATGGAATTGTTCAAGTCAATATTGTCACTGTCTTGTTCTTCAAGTTGAAATTGCCCGGCCATTCAAACCAAAATTGTCCTGTTGCTCTAGCTTTGATTTGTTGCTTTACAAGATTCAGCGCTATATAAATTCCATACATTATTATTATTATTATTATTATTATTATTATTCAGGCCGACATTCTCATGGTGCTCAATTGATATTCTCATGGTGTTCAATTGATATTCTCAAGGTGTTCAATTGATATTCTCTAGGTGTTCGATTGATATTCTCATGGTGTTCAATTGGTATTCTCTAGGTGTTCAATTGAAATTCTCAAGGTGTTCAATTGACATTCTCAAGGTGTTCAATTGATATTCTCTATGTGTTCAGTTGATATTCTCAAGGTGTTCAATTGATATTCTCAAGGTGTTCAATTGACATTCTCAAGGTGTTCAATTGATATTCTCTATGTGTTCAGTTGATATTCTCAAGGTGTTCAATTGATATTCTCAAGGTGTTTAATTGATATTCTCTAGGTGTTCAATTGGTATTCTCTAGGTATCAAATTGATATTAACTAGGTGTCAAATCGATATTTTCTAGGTGTTAAATCCATATTGTCTAGTTCACCAAACGGAAATTGTCTAGCTCTCTATACCTGCCTTCTGGTTCGTGTGGGGTTTGTCTAGCGAGTTGTTCTGTTCAGCTTGACATTATCTCGATGCACAAGTCAAAGTATTCTAGTTGTTCCAATCGAAGCTTATGCAAATGTCAGGAAGGCAGTTTGGATTCAGGTAACAGGTAAAGGTAGAGAGAGAGGTAGAGAGAGAGAGAAGAGAGAGAAGAGAGAAGAAATGAGAGGAGTCAGAGAGAGAGATTTGGATGACGGAGAGGAGAGAGAGAGAGAGAGAGAGAGAGAAGAGAGAGAGAGATGAGAGAGGAGAGAGAGAGAGATGAGAGAGAGAGGAGAGACGAGAGATGAGAGGAGAGAGGAGAGAGGACCCAACTGGCAGCACAAGGGGTCTTGGTGGCTGCAGAGTGTCAGCAGCAGTCAGTGGCAGCAGAGTTTTGCATGGCAAGAATCGATCACAGGTGTTTGCTCCGCAATGTCACACACTTTCATGGTGCCCCCTCTTACCTTTTTTTGTTTGGGGATTTTTTGTTGTTGTAAGGCTCTGTTCAGCTGGGTTAGGTTCAGAATTGAGACTGTACTCTCTCTCTGTCTCACTGTCTCACTGTCTCGCGCGCGTTTGTTTGTGTGTGTGTGTGTGTGTGTGTGTGTGTGTGTGTGTGTGTGTGTGTGTGTGTGTGTGAGTGTGAGTGTGTGTGTGTGTGTGTGTGCGTGTGTGTGTGTGTGTGTGTGTGTATGTGTGATAGAGAGAAAGTCAAAGTCAAACTTTTATTTCCAAATGGTAAATTGAATACGCTGCTTTAATTGCTTTTTTTTTTAAATTCAAGACATCCGTCTACTAAAATAAATGTTATTTATGCACATATAAGAATGACATCCTGAACTGTGTGGGGTGTGGAGGATAGGGTATGTCTGAGAGACAGAGACAGAGACAGAGAGAGACAGAGAGAGAGATTCTACAAAATGTGACCTATGGAGAGAAGGAAGTCTTACATAATGCTTTATTGATGTCAGCTTGTTTCAGTCTGCTTTTTGCGTTACCATAAAGCTGATGAATCTGCTTATAAAAAATGTATACAGCACACAGAACACGCAAATGTGTGTGCTAATAGCACAGAGAAGGAAAGAAAAGGAAAGAGAGAGAGTGAAGAAAGGAAGAATAGCGAGCAATTCTATCAGAAGAAGCCCGCAGTAAAGACACACAATTCGGTTGTGAAGAACTGGCAGACGAGAAATAGATATAGAGAAACAGACAGACATCGACAGACAAACAGACAGACATCGACAGACAGACAGACAGACATCGACAAACAGACAGACATCGACAGACATAGACATTCGACAACGACATCCAGACAGACATCGACAAACAGACAGACATCGACAGACAAACATCGCAAACAGACATACATGACAAACAGACAGACACGACAAACATCGACAGACGAAACAATCGACAGACAAGACATCGACAAACAAACAGACATCGACAGACAAACATACAAACATCGACAAACCAGACATACTAGACAAACAGACAGACATCGACAAACAGACAGACATCGACAGACAGACTACATCGACAAACAACAGACATCGACAGACAAACAGACAAACATCGACAGACAGACATCGACAGAACAAACAGACAGACACGTTACAAACAGACATACATAGACAAATAGACAGACATCGACAAACATCGACAGACAAACATCGACAGACAGACATCGACAAACAGACAGACATCGACAGACAAACAGACAAACATCGACAACCGACATACATAGACAAACAGACAGACATCGACAGACAGACAGACATCGACAGACAGACATCGACAAACAGACAGACATCGACAGACAGACAGACATCGACAGACAAACATCGACAGACAGACATCGACAAACAGACAGACATCGACAGACAAACATCGACAAACCGACATACATAGACAAACAGACAGACATCGACAGACAGACAGACATCGACAGACAGACATCGACAAACAGACAGGCATCGACAGACAAACGTCGAAAAACAGACATACATAGACAAAAAGACATCGACAGACAGACATAGACAGACAGACTGACATAGATAGACAGACATCGACAGACAGACAGACATCGACAGACAGACATAGACAGACAGACTGACATAGACAAACAGACAGACATCAACAGACAAACAGACAGACATCGACAGACAAACAGACATACATAGACAGACAAACAGACAGACATCGACAAACAGACAGACATCGACCGACAAACTGACAGAGATCGACAGACAGACAGATAGACATCGCAGACAAACAGACCGACATCGACAAACACAGACACAAACAGACAGACGTAGACAAACAGACAGACGTAGACAGACAGACAGACATCGACAGACACAGACAAACAGACAGACATCGACAGACAAACAGACACAGACAAACATCGACAAACAGACAGACATAGAAAAACAGACAGACAGACACAAACAGACACACAGACAGGATCATCATATCACCTAGCCTGACCCAGCCACTCAAACGATAATATTATCCACGATACAGGTACCCAGAAGATAATCGCCAACACTAACATGTCAGGTCATGTCATACTATGGTTTCCATCAATGCCAAACGTATATTTACTGGAGCCAGAGCAGGAGCTCCCCAAACACCAGTGACTTTTTCCACGGCCAGCCAGGTATTTTAGTCGATGGCCTTGCAGTGGAATCGATAGGTTAGTAGTAGGTATCGATCTCCTGTAGACTGTGGGTTCGATTCTGTCTGGGACGTGCAGTGCAGTGGGCTTATTTGTGTGGTCTCCATCCACTAGACAATGAGCGGTAGGTAGGTAGGGTGGGTACTAGTCTTTCGGATGAGAGGGTAGAGCAAGGTTTTGGTTTTTGTGTCATAATGTCCTTATTGGTGTTGTTTTTGTTGTTGAGTTGTTTGTATTTTTATGTGCAGAACAAAAAGGGTCAGTTGCAAGGGAAATATTGACAAGCAAACAAACAATAACTAGGTTTACTATCGCTGCTGCTGTTGCTGCTTCTGTTGCTGCTGCTGCTGTTGCTGCTTCTGCTGCTGCTACTGCTGTTGCTGCTGCTGCTGTTGCTGCTGCTGCTGCTGCTGCTACCACGACTGCTGCTACTACTGTTGCTGCTGTTGCTGCTGCTGCTGTTGCTGCTGCTGCTGCTGCTGCTGCTACTACTGTTGCTGCTGTTGCTGCTGCTGCTGTTGCTGCTGCTGCTGCTGCTGCTGCTACCACGACTGCTGCTACTACTGTTGCTGCTGTTGCTGCTGCTGCTGTTGCTGCTGCTGCTGCTGCTGCTGCTGCTGCTGCTGCTGCTGATGATGATGATGGTGATGATGATGATGAAAAGATGATGTATCAACAACAACAACAACAACAACAACAACAACAACAACAACAACTACTACTACTACTACTACTACTACTACTACTACTACTACTACTACTACTACTACTACTTCTGCTGCTGCTGCTGCTGCTGCTGCCGCTGCTGCTGCTGCTGCTGCTGCTACCACTGCTACCACTGCTACTACTACTACTACTATTACTTCTTCTTCTTCTTCTTCTCTCATATGAACACAACGGTAGCGCAATTTCACGCCACAATCTTAGAAAATATGTAAGATAATTGAATAGCAAAAACTAGCAATCAGTTGTGTAAAGAGAAGAAAAAATTCTACTTTTGGAAAAAGTATGACGCCATATGAACTGCTCATGTAAGAAATGATCAGACACAAGATTCATTTTAATTCAGAGGGTGAAAATCAAACTTTCACCAAATGCTGCCCAGATTAATCAATTCTCTATCAAAATGACAAAGGTATGAAAGATTCATTAGTTTCATCATTGTCTAGAAATTCTGCAAAAATTATATTCCTACATTCGGATTCATTCTAAGACCTTCGTAGCTCAGTGTTAACAAACCTAATCACCAACACTATGTAAACATGGGGGGGTCAAAAACACAGTGAACGCTTAAAGCAAACGGGTTATAATTTAGTTTCATAGTTTGATGATATGTCATACTATGTTTGCAATGAAAAAGTAAAGAATAATCAACACCTAGTTTCTGGAAACAGAAAAATAAAATCACATCAGAAAATCTCCCGGATTAAGAACAAGTTAATCTGGACAATGAGAGGATTAGTGAAAGAGACGGTAAGTGGGACAAACTGGTGACAAACTTCTCTAAACCAAATAAATATTTTAAAAAATTTAAAGTTGAGTATCTTCTTCTTCGTCGTCGAAAGCTCAGACAGCAACTTATGGTATCTGTTTTACGAGCGAAAATGCGTCACGCTGCCGTTAAGCGCCTGACAAGTCAGGCCCAGCACATCCAACTCCGGCATTTAAACTCCCTGCAGACTCGCTGTGATAACAGAAAAACATGAAATACCTGCACACAATTCCAATCGCTTACCTCTGAAATCTGCCTGTAGAGAACATTTCGATTTGTACAAGAATAGATGATTGCAGGTGAAAGGACGAAAGTAGTCAGATTTTTGTTTTATTTGGTAAAGGTAAACATTACAAATGATACAGCAGTTGATTTTGATTTAACCGATATTTATTTCTGTTCTTAAATTGATGTTGTTGTGAAAACTTTGGTAAGATTTTAGACAGAGCCTTTACCTTGGCAATTTGCTAGTGTGTAGGCTCTCCTTGTGTGGTGTGTGTGTGTGTGTGTGTGTGTGTGTGTGTGTGTGTGTGTGTGTGTGTGTGTGTGTAAATAGATAGGTATGTATTATTTGTGTGGTATAGTATATTTATGTTTTTTGTCTGTTATTATTTGGCTTTTTTGAAGCAATGTTTCCGTACGTTGTTTAAATCTCACTTTATTTATTTCAATGAAATATATAAATATAAATATATATATTATATACACACATATATATATATACTGTGTGTGCTCGCGTGCACGCGTGGGTGGGTGTGGTACTGAGATGTTATGCATTTGATTGTATACCCTATAAATTGAAAGAAAAGCGCTAAATAAATATTCATTATCATCATGATCATTATTATTATTATCTGTTTCAGACAACACTTGCTGTCGGAAAGAGGACACAGCCACAACAACAAAACAGAAATCTCGGAAGAAGAAAAAACCTGAGGGAGAACGGCTCCATACCAGTCAGTCCGTGATACGGTGAACATCTCCACTCTCTTCTCTTCTCTCCGCCCTGAACTTCCTCAGGAGTCAGTTTGGGAACTGCACTACATAGTCCAGACACTGTGTGTGTTTCTTGGCCAAGCTGACTGGCCGAGCCCATCCCGTCTTACCTTTATGACAGTCTGTGCAAATGCGGCCAAGAAGTGACAGACGCTTGTGACGTAACGCCCTGTGACGTCACCTCTCTCTACGTCATCTGGATTGGATCCATAGCCTTCTTCACCTTTGGAGGCAGTGTAGAGCTTGTTGTTCTTTTCTAAAACATTGTGGAATCAAGTGTTGGTGACATTCTATTACAAGTGTGAAACCCCCAAAATGTCTATGCTTTCTTTCTTTACGTGATTGTGGTTTTTTCCGAAAGCTTAGTTCAGAATAGCAGGACTTTATCATTCACCTGACATGTCACAAAAGTTTGATAAAGAAAAACAGTGTTTTGCATAAATCGTTATAAATCAAAACGACATGGCAGCATGAAAACTGAAACATGCATCTACACCTTCAAATAAAATCAGCGGTCTATCGAGATCGATTCGGAAATTTAGATGCTAGATCTAGTTGGTGACATTTAAAATCGGCTAGGTGGTACATCTGTCTATCTATAGCTTGTCAGCCATGTTGTGATGGTGGCTTTACGTTGTGCATGTGTCGAGTCTACGGCTGAAGCATGCTGGTGGTGACATCTGGATAGACCAGGGGAGGGAAGTTGTGGCGGGAGCAGGGTGACACTGGATTAAAGCCATGCCTCTTCGCCGCACCCGAAGCAGTCGGTGAGTTGTCTTGTTGTTTTGATTGTGTGTTTGATTGTTTACTTGTTTCCTTGTTGTTTTCTTCTTCGTTTTTTGTTTGTTTTGTTGTTTTGATTGTGTGTTTGATTGTTTGTTTCCTTGTTGTTTTCTTCTGGTTTTTTGTTTGTCTTGTTGTTTTGATTGTGTGTTTGATTGTTTGTTTCCTTGTTGTTTTCTTCGTTTTTGTTTGTCTTGTTGTTTTGATTGTGTGTTTGATTGTTTGTTTCCTTGTTGTGTTTTTCTCGGTTTTTGTTGTCTTGTTGTTTTGATTGTGTGTTTGATTGTTTGTTTCCTTGCTGTTTTCTTCTTGGTTTTTGTTTGTCTTGTTGTTTTGATTGTGTGTGTGTTTGTTTCTTTGTTGTTTTCTTCTTCGTTTTTTGTTTGTCTTGTTGTTTTGATGTGTGTTTGATTGTTTGTTTCCTTGCTGTTTTCTTCTTGGTTTTTGTTTGTCTTGTTGTTTTGATTGTGTGTGTGTTTGTTTCTTTGTTGTTTTCTTCTTCGTTTTTTGTTTGTCTTGTTGTTTTGATTGTGTGTTTGATTGTTTGTTTGTTTCCTTGTTGTTTTCTTCTTCGTTTTTGTTTGTCTTGTTGTTTTGATTGTGTGTGTGTTTGATTGTTTGTTTCCTGTTGTTTTCTTCGTTTTTTGTTTGTTTTGTTGTTGATAGTTTTTTAGTATTACAACAGACTGTGGTTTGGCTATGGCACCAAGATATGAATTGTAGTTCATCATTATCATCATATCGGTGGATCGGTGGTCTAGAGGTAACGCGCCTGTCTAGAAAGCGAAAAGTCCGGGTCGGAAGTGTGCGGTGGTTCGTATCCTGTTTGGAACCGAAACATTTTCCCCATCCATTAGATCATGAGTGGTGGTCTGGGCGCTAGTCTTTCGGATGAGACGATAAACCGAGGTCCCGTGTGTTGCACATAATTATTTAGCGCACGTAAAAGAACCCACGGCAACAAGAGAGTTGTCCCTGGCAAAATTATGTAGAAAAAAGCCACTCTGATAGGGAAACAAATACTGTTGCAGACAGGAAAAAAGAAAAAGAATGGGTGGCGCTGGTCTTGTGGCGACGTGCTCTCCCCGGGGAGAGAATCCCGAATTTCACGCAGAGAAATCTGCGTGACTTAAAGTGGTATAAATGAAATAAATGAAAATATTCATAATCATCATAATTATCATCATCATCATCATCACAATTATCATCACCATCATCATCATCATTATCATCACAATTATCATCACCATCATGATCATCAGTCCTTCGATTTTTAAAAATATTTTTAATAGTAGTGATCAACAATGTAAAATACACCTAAAATTGATATTAAAAGAATAATATTCATATATATATATATATATAAAACCGAGCATCATTATGAAATACTACTATATTTTCCAGTGCTGTTTGTATGTTTATACCAGTCCTTCCCACTCTTCATCAAGATGTCGTTTTTTGCTTTTTTCCTTCCTCGGCTACCGCTCCCAGGTTCACCAATGGCGAGATTTTTGTGAATGCGACCATTTTTGTTCACCATGAAGGTAGCTGCATTCCGACTTCGGGGATGTATGCGGGGTATGTCCGTGCTTTCCGTAACCCATCACGCGCTGACGTGAACTCATCATCATCATCAGACCCGTGACCTTGGCGGTCGTGGGGGAGACACGAAAGACGATGCCGTGGTAAGCCTCCTCCATCCATCTCGGTCCTCGGCTCTGCGCAGTAGTGCTGAGTCATTCATCCTGGTCCATTCTCTGATGTTGTCCATCCATGACTTGTTCTGTCTTCCCCTCTTTCTGCCACCTTCGAGTGTTCCCTGCAGTACTGTTTTTGGCAAAGTGTTGTGGCGGGTGACGTGGCCGAACCATGTCAGCTTTTTCTTCTTGACGATGGTGAGAAGGGGTTCCTGTGGACCTGCTAGTCGTGTTATTTGACTCGACAAATTCATTGGTCTTTCGTTCTCTCCAGGATATGCCCAGCAGTTTTCTATGGCATTTTGTTTCAAATGACTGGATTCGCTTTCCTGTTTCAGTGAACTACTGGATCTTTAACGTGTTTGATCTTCTGCATGTGTGTCTGTACACACGAAGGGTATTAAGGCACTGGCAGGTCTGCACTTGAAGTTGACCTGGGGGATTGTAAAGATACCCGCCCTTAATTCACCAGACGCCGCCGAGATTCGAACCCAAGACTTAATGGATCCATGGGATTGAAGTCGATCGCCTTAATAACTCGGTTATAGAGTCCGTCATCATCATCATTATTATTATTATTATTTATTCTTTTATTTCGAGGATAATGGAATAAGCACTCATGTGCTTTTTTACATCCAGTCCCCGTGTGTATGCGGTTTTGTAAATTCTGTCATCTGTTTCCACTGGCACACAATGGCCTACTCTTCCGAAAAGCGGAACAGGATTTAACGTGTGCGCAAGATGTTCTGCATATATAGCATCGACGAGTTTAGTGCGTGTGTGTGCATGCACACTCTCGCGCGAGCGTGCTTGAGTGTGTGTGTGTGTGTGGTTCAGTGCACGCCTGTGTATTAAAGAAAAAGAGTGGGGAAGGAGATCAATACAAAGAACATATGTATCAATAAAAATCGAATCACATCAAAGCAGTTTTAGTCAGTTTTGACAACTCTCACACGAGCACAGAATCTGGAACAGCAGCCATAAAACAGTTTGAGGTGATACAATCCCCACATATAGCATATAAATGTACAGTCATTTTGTTGCAGGGACCCAATCCCAAAAAAGAGCAACGCATGTCGGATTTTTATGCAAAGAGTGACGTAAAACTGCTTAATTCGTCATCAGTCCGTCTGGAGCATTTGACCACAGAAAATAGACCTATAAGCTTGATGGCAACCTGTAATAATAGAAAGTTGGGGGTGGGAGGGGAGCGCGGAGGGGACGAGGAGGTATCTCCACTGTGCGAAATTTGGGTTTACGTGCAGAAAATGACGTAAGTATTCAATGTTGTACAGGAGTTTTCCTATAAGCAAAAACACCATTCACGATGAGAGAGAGAGAGAGAGAGAGTGAGAGAGAGAGAGAGACAGACAGACAGACAGACAGAGATGTGGTGTGTGTGAGTTTTTTTTTTTTTTTTTTCCCTTTATATCGAGGATAATGGAAAAAGCACTTATGTGCTTTTTACATCCAGTCCCCGTGAGTATGCGGTTTTGTACATTTTGTCTTCTGTTCCCACCGGCACACAATGGCCTACACTTACGAAAAGCGGAACAGGATTTAACGTGTGCGCAAGATGTCGTCAGATTGCGAGCGCAATGTTGTAACCACTAGGCTATCCCGTCTCCCATGTGTGTCTCCCATGTCTGTGTGTATGTGAGAGAGAGAGAGAGAGAGAGAGAGAGAGAGAGAGAGGGGGGGGGGGAAGGGAAGGGGGGGGGGCGTCTGTAAGCAAAAACAATTTCTTAGAAAGATGAGAATGCTAAATGTCAAAGCCGCTGAATTCCAGAATCATCATCCAGGAAGTGGAGATATATATATATATATATATATATATATATATATATATATATATATATATATATATATATATATTATATATATATATGTATGTATGTATGTATGTATGTATGTATATATAAAAGATCCCTCTCCTACTTTTAACCAGACTCCTGTGTGTATTATGTATTTTCTTGTTTAAGATGGGAGCGTTCACCTGACCAAGTCTTCATTATACAATAAGTTTTGTTTGAACAGTTCTGTTTTGTTTTATGTTTTGTCTTGTTTTGTTTTGTTTGGGTGGTGTGGTGTATTGTTTACTTCAAAACAACAGACTCATTACTTTCTGGATAGCATTCAAAACCAGGAAACGAAATTGACTCAGTGATCTAAATCCACGTTTGAATTAAAGTCTGAAGAAAACGAAACACAGTCAGTCAGTTAGCTAGCTAGCTAGTTAGTCAGTTAGTCAGTCAGTCAGTCAGTCAGTCAGTAAGCTAGTAAGTTAGTTAGTTAGCTAGCTAGTTAGTTAGTCAGTGAGTCAGTCAGTGAGTCAGTCAGTCAGTCAGTCAGTAAGCTAGTCAGTTAGTTAGCTAGCTAGCTAGCTAGTTAGTTTATTTCTGTGTGTTTCGATGGCAATGGAATAAGCTCTCAGGGATTTGTTCATATCCAGTTCCCAGTGTGTATGTGGTTTTGTCAGTTTGGGCGTCTAATCCCACCAGCACACATTGGCTTACCCTTTCGAAAGGTGGAACAGGTTTAACATGTGCGTAAAATGTAAAGGGAGAGAGAAACACAGACAGACAGATAGACAACAGACAGACACAGATAGAGAGACAGACACAGACGGACAGACAAACAGAATTTCAATTCCCGTTTCTTTCATTTTGTGGAATAAGATTGGTGTATGTAAGTATGTTTATAAATCAATCAATCAAGCTATCTACCTGTCTATCTATCTGTCTGTCTGTCTTTCTTTCTTTTTGTCTATCTGTCTATCTATCTATGTATTTATCTGTGTGTATAGATAGATAGATAGATAGATAGATAGATAGATAGATAGATAGATAGATAGATAGATAGATACAGAAAGACAGATAGATAGTAGATACAGAAAGACAGATAGATAGATAGATAGATACAGAAAGACAGATAGATAGATAGATAGATAGATAGATAGATAGATAGATAGATACAGATAGATAGATAGATAGATAGATAGGTAGATAGATAGATAGATAGATAGATAGATAGATAGATAGATAGATAGATAGATAGATAGATAGATAGATAGATAGATAGATAGATAGATAGATAGATAGAGAAAGACAGACACACGGGGGTCTAGAGGTAACGCGCCTGCCTAGAAAGCAAAAAGTCCGGCTCGGAAGTGTGCGGTGGTTCGAATCCCGATTGGACCCGAAACTTTTCCCCCATCCATTAGACCATGAGTGGTGGTCTGGGCGCTAGTCTTTCGGATGAGACGATAAACCGAGGTCCCGTGTGTTACACATAATTATTTAACGCACGTAAAAGAACTCACGGCAACAAGAGAGTTGTCCCTGGCAAAAAATCTGTAGACAAAAGCCACTCTGATAGGGAAACAAATACAGTTGCAGACAGGAAAAAGAAAAAAAGGGTGGCGCTGCTCTTGTGGCGACGCGCTCTCCCCGGGGAGAGCAGCCTGAATTTCACGGAGAGAAATCTGCCGTGACTTAAAGAGGTATAAAATACCACACACACACACACACACACACACACACACACACACACACAAATACCAACCAAAATACACAGGCAGATCCTTGCAGACTAGTTTTATGCGGGTTTATTTTTCTAAAGAGTCCGTGACAACGTTTCCTCGATTGCAGAGTGTCAGTGTCCGGCGTTGCTCTCTGTCCATTCTGGTGTCAGATTTCAGCCCAGCAAATTAAACCAAAGATCTTGTGTCTCCAGGAATTAGCCTGAAACTTGTCGCTGTTGTCGTTATTGCTTGTTTTGCCTGTTTGCCGTTATTGTTTGTTTTGCCTGTTTGTCGTTATTGTTTGTTTTGCCTGTTTGCCGTTATTGTTTGTTTTGCCTGTTTGTCGTTATTGATTGTTTTTGCCTGTTAGTCGTTATTGTTTGTTTTGCTGTTTGCCGTTATTGTTTGTTTTGCCTGTTTGTCGTTATTGATTGTTTTTGCCTGTTAGTCGTTATTGTTTGTTTGCCTGCTTGCGTTATTGTTTGTTTTGCCTGTTTGTCGTGATTGTTTGTTTTGCCTGTTTGTCGTTATTGTTTGTTTTGCCTGTTTGTCGTGATTGTTTTGCCTGTTTGTCGTGATTGTTTGTTTTGCCTGTTTGTCGTTATTGTTTGTTTTGCCTGTTTGTCGTGATTGTTTGTTTTGCCTGTTTGTCGTGATTGTTTGTTTTGCCTGTTTGTCGTTATTGTTTGTTTTGCCTGTTTGTCGTGATTGTTTGTTTTGCCTGTTTGTCGTTATTGTTTGTTTTGCCTGATTGTCATTGTTTGTTTTGCCTGTTTGTCGTTATTGTTTGTTTTGCCTGTTTGTCGTTATTGTTTGTTTTGCCTGTTTGTCGTTATTGCTTGTTTTGCCTGTTTGTCGTTATTGTTTGTTTTGCCTGTTTGTCATTATTGTTTGTTTTGCCTGTTTGTCGTTATTGTTTGTTTTGCCTGTTTGTCGCTATTGTTTGTTTTGCCTCTTTGATTGGTGTGTTCATTTGTTGGCGTGCATTCATGCTCGTGTGCACGTAAAATCAAGCTCACTTGCAATCACGCGAGCACATGCACACACAAACACACACATGCGCGGGCGCGCACGCACGCACACACACACACACACACACACACACACACACCACACACACACACCACATTTCTGTCGCTATCTCCGTCTCTGTCTCTGATTTGCCCCCCCCCCCCCCCCCCCCCCTCTTCTCTCTCTCCTGTCTCTCCATCTCTGCCCTCTTCCATCTCTGTTCCTCTCCCTACGTCTCTCCCCCTCCTCTCTATCTGTTTATCTATCTGTCTGTCTGCCTCCCCCCC
>CM054147.1:5716247-5723747 GCA_028751875.1 Rapana venosa | reverse complement strand
TATACAAGAATGGAAATTCAGATTTTTACTCCCATGAGCCTTATCAACTACAAGTGGACAATCGTTGCATAACTATGAGGTTGGATAAACAGATGTAGATTCAACCACGATGCTCCCGTGAATTAAAGAGGTGGAGAAACAGGACTGGGAGTCAAACAGAGAGGAAGACTACGAGGTTGGAGAACTAAGTGCCTTGACAGTAGGAAGAGTGATAAAGAGATTGGATAATACAGCGTCCAAAATGGAGATCTCAGATTGGAAACTCTGAACTATTACAGAGGAAGATCAGCATTGAACACTGGTGCTCCGACATGACTGGTGACAGAACCCGTTGGAACACGATGGAAATCACAATGGAGACTGCTTACTCAGACATGGAACTGGTGATAACTACAGATTGGATGATTACAGAGTGGATAACTACAGAGTGGATAACTACAGAGTGGATAACTACAGATTGGATAACTACAGATTGGATAACTACAGACTGCCTTCACACGTAGAACTGGTGACAACTACAGATTGGAAAACTACAGATTGGATAATTACAGACTGGATAACTACAGATTGGATAACTACAGACTGCATCCACACGTGGAACTGGTGATAACTACAGATTGGATAACTACAGATGGGATAACTACAGATTGGATACTACAGATTGGATAACTACAGATTGGATAACTACAGATTGGATAACTACAGATTGGATAATACAGATTGATCAGACTAACAGATTGGATAACTACATGCTCACACGTGGAACTTAACTACAGATTGGATAACTACAGGTGCACTACAGATGATAACTACAGATTGGAAACTACAGTTTAGGAAAAACTATAGATTGGAAAACTACAGATTGGAAAACTACAGATTGGTTAACTACAGATTGGATAACTACAGATTGGATAACTACAGATTGGATAACTACAGACTGCCTCCACACGTGGAACTGGTGATAACTACAGATTGGATAACTACAGATTGGATAACTACAGATTGGATAACTACAGATTGGATAACTACAGACTGGATAACTACAGATTGGATAACTGCAGATTGGATAACTACAGACTGCCTTCACACGTGGAACTGGTGATAACTACAGATTGGATAACTACAGATTGGATAACTACAGACTGGATAACTACAGATTGGATAACTACAGGTTGGATAACTACAGACTGCCTCCACACGTGGAACTGGTGATAACTGCCAGCCAGCACTGGCCCGTTTCTGTAATTACACTTTGGCTCACACCACTGATAACTTTTTTGTGTGTGTCGTTTCCACTCCGCACATGTATGTGAAACTTGCAGAACTAGAAAAAATATGTTTTAATCATGGGGTTTTTGTTGGGGGGCTTGGGTTTGGGGAAGGGGGGTGGATGTTTGTTTTTTTGGGGGGGAAGGAGGGGGTGGGGGGGTTGGTTGTTTTTTTGGTTGTTTTTTTTTTCTCATCAGCGCTAAACAACCTCCAGTTGTTTTGGCGTGAACACTTGTTGTGTACATAAAACAACATTATCTGAATTATATCTTTATGTTGAAAAATTGACACGCTGGAGGGGAGGAAGACGGGAGGTGGAGGGTTAGGAAGGGTTTTCCCACAATCCGTAAGTGGGCGCAGGGGGAGAGGGGAGGGGAGGGGCAAGGGGTTGGGGGGGGGGGGGGGTGGGGGGGGGGGGCGGTAGTGGCACAATCTGTAAGGGGTCAACTCTGGGGTCAAGGAAAGGGAACGGTTCAGCCAATAACGACTAGCGCCAGTCGCTTCGGCTACATGTGCACACAACCTGGCGTGCACGTGAAATCGAGCATTATTTGGTGGTGGAGGTGGTGTGGTGGTGGTGGTGGTGTGGTGGTGGCGGCGGCGGTGGTGGTGGTGGTGGTGGTGGTGGTGGTGGTGGCGGCGAGCATTATTTATTGTTTTTGTTGGGGTGGTGATGGTGGTGGCGGGGAGGTGGGGGGGGGGGGGTGTTGTCGAGCATTATTTGTTGTTGTTGTTGCTGATGTTGTTGTTGTTGTTGTTGTTGGTGGTGGTGGTGGTGGTGGTGGTGGTGGTGGTGGTGGTGTCGTCGAGCATTATTTGGTGGTGGTGGTGGTGGTGGTGGTGGTGGTGGTGGTGTCGAGCATTATTTGGTAGGGGGGGGGGGGGAGGAGGAGGTAGATGTTAGCGAGGATAACTTCATTCCTATGTCAAACACAAGCTATACTAGTGCACTTTGTTGGGCGTTGATTTGTTGAATGAAAGCAGAAATAAGCACGGGTCTGTTGATAGTAATTATCTGTGTGGGCAACTATGTATTCAGAAACACACACACACACGCGCGCGCGCGCACACACACACGCACGCACGGTCGCGCGCACGCACGGTCGCGCGCACGCGCGCACACACACACACACACGCGCGCGGGCGCGTGGAAAGAGGAAGAAATTAAGGAGGAGGAGAAGAAGCAGAAGATGAAGAAGAAGAAGAAGAAGAAGAGAGAAGAAGAAGAAGAAGAAGAAGAAGAAGAAGAAGAAGAAGAACAACAACAACAACAACAACAACAACAACAACAACAACAAGAACAACAAGAACAAGAAGTGCAAAAACGGTTTGCATGACCTTTCTGTCAGTCTACCTGTAATAAACAGATTGTCCCTATCCGCCGGCATTCCCTATTGCTCTATTTTTTCCCCCGATGTAGATTGTCCATTAGTGTCCGGGTGGCCGTCAGTCAAATCTACCTGGTGAAAGACTGTCCATCTTCTGTCCATCTTCGTCAGTGTGACGTCTGTGTTCCATTTACCAGTGACAGTCTGTGTGTGTGTGTGTGTGTGTGTGTGTGTGTGTGTGTGTGTGTGTGTGTGTGTGTGTGTGTGTGTGTGTGTGTCGCGCGTGTGTGTGGTGTGTGTGTGTGTGTGTGTGTGTGTGTAATATATTCAGTTTAACGTCTATTCACATTTTGTGTGTGTGTGTGTGTGTGTGTGTGTGTGTGTGTGTGTGTGTGTGTGTGTGTGTGTGTGTGTGTGTGTGTGTGTAATATATTCAGTTTAACGTCTATTCACATTTTTTTTTTTGTGTGTGTGTGGTGTGTGTGTGGGGTGTGTGTGTGTTTGTGTGTGTGCATTTCTGTCTGTCTCTGTCTCCCTCTCTCTCTGAGTCTGTCAGCCTGTCAGTCAGTCAGACTGTCTGTCTGTCTCTCTGTCTGTCTCTCTCTGTCTCCCTGTCTCTATCTATCTACCTATCTCTCTCTCTGTCTCTGTCTCTTCTCTCTCTCTCTCTCTCTCTCTCTCTTTGTCAGTCAGTCTGTCTGCTTGTCTGTCTGTCTGTCTGTCTCTCTCTCTCTCTCTCTCTCTCTCTCTCTCTCTCTCTCTCTCTCTCTGTGTCTCTTTCTCTCTTCTCTCTCTCTCTCTCCCACCCTCCACTCCCTCCCTCAGTCAGCTAATGATAAATATAGACCTTATTGCCAAGTTGTTATTTTTTTTAAGTTTACATGACGTCAAACGTTATCTAAAGCTTGAAATGGATATCCCTTTTTAGAAGAATTAATGGCTAAATTCAGACTGGGTGTGTCAGATCTAGATGCTGGTAAACTTAGATACAGAAAGCATAGTGAACCTGATACAACATGCTCTTGATGTATGTGATGAAGCAACTCCATCCTCTGCTACCTTCTTGGTGGGCAAAAAAAGGCCGCGTACGCAATATCTCACCATTGGTGAACCTTGGGGCTCTAGCCAAAGAGCCAAAAAAAAAAGATAGATAGATAGATAGATAGATAGATAGGTAGATAGATAGATAGATAGATAGATAGATAGATAGATAGATAGATAGATAGATAGATAGATTATATGCTCTGTCTTGTAGCATATTTAGGACAGTGTGGCTTAGTGCCATAAGGTTCCCATAACGGGGACGGGATAGCTCAGTGGTCAGAGCACTCGCTTTCCCCCAGCTAAGGTTAAGCAGCGTCGAGCGTGGTTACCACTTGGATGGGTGACCGTTTGCGCGCCTTGGCTTCAGTACAGTCCCCCAGTTCACCCAGCTGTAAATGGGTGCCTGCCCTCTTTAGGGTCAGGGAAGGTTAAACAGCGAGGGAGAGGAGATGGGCGCCGCCCTCAATATGCTGGCCCCTAGAGAAGTTGAGGTCTCTGATGCCTCGCTCCCTTACGACTACATAGGTTATGGGGCACCTTTACCTTTTTATGGCTTAGTGCTAGACTTGAGATTCAAAAGAGCAGTCATCCAAATGGGAAACACTATATAAGCGCTATATAAATTCCATATATTATTATTATTATTATTATTATTATTATAAAACACTACAAAATTATTGGCAGCATGTTTCGAAGAGAATAACAACAACAATATTTAAATGTGCACATGCAAAGTCAATGGGACCAGACCTCTTTGGTTTTAGTATTGTTGTTTTGGTGGTTGTTGTTGTTTTGTTGTTGTTTACTTCTTGTTATTGCATTATTTCCGTTTCTAATTTTTACTAACGCATTGTTTTGTTTTATTTTGTTGTTGTTGTTTCTGGCAAAGTACTGACAGTAGTAACAACTTGCCAAAAACAAATCTAGCCACAAACTTTTTTTTTATCACCAGAGTTGTTTATCAGCTGCAGTATTATAAGGGGGCGGGACAGCCTGGTGGTTAGAGTGATGCTCTAGTGATCTGCTGACCGTGTTTCTCGTTCAAGAGGATTTATCCCCTGGAGTTAACATCAGTGCCGACTCCACTCTTCCCAAAAGTCCTTCGGATGAGACTATAAACCGAGGTACCGTGTGCGAACGCACGCAGAACATCTTGCGCACACGTTAAAACCGATTTCGCTTTTCGGAAGAGTAGGTCATTGTGGGCCGGTGGGAACGGATGACAAAATGGACAAACTGCATACACACGGCGACTGGATGTAAAAAAAAAAAAAGAAAGCACATGAGTGCTTATTTCATTACCCTCAAAATGAAAGAATAAAGATATTCGTAAATACCCACACCATTATCACAGTCCATGCGTCACAACGAATATCATGTACCCCTCGTGAAAGTCTCCTCTTTATTACGCTAAAAGCTGTCTCCAACATCTGATGTCACCTTGTTGGCGGTCTTGCTCTGATTTATGTTTATCTTCTTTTAAAAAAAATCTTAGTCGTAATTCCATCCTCAGACGGATCAACTGACGGAGGTAAATCGGCCTGTTAGTCAACTAGTTCTCGGAAAGAGAAGAAGAAGAAGAAGAAGAAGAAGAACAACAACAACAACAACAAAACAACAAACAACAACAAGAGGAGGGAGAGAAAGAACAAGAAGAAGAAGAAGAATTGCGACGGAGAGAAATTAAGAAGAAGAAGAAGAAGAAGAAGAAGAAGAAGAAGAAGAAGAAGAAGAAGAACAACAACAACAACAACAACAACAACAACAACAACAACAAGGAGAATAACAAGAACAAGGAGAAGAAACAAAAACAAGAAGAACAAGAAAAACATGAACAAAAAACACCCAAAAAGAAGAAGAAGAAAAGAAAAGAAGAAGAAGAAGAAGAAGAAGAAAAAGAAGAAGAAAAGAAAGAAAGAAAGAAAAAGAAAAACCCTAATGTCTGCTTTGCGACGAATCAATTGCGGCACAAGCAATGAAAGTGTCGTCAAGTTCTTTGATGTGCTGAGTCGGCACTCTTTCAAGTCGATCGTTTGTAAAAAGACAGAAAGAAAGATAGAGAAAAGAAAAGAAAAGAAAAGAAAGAAAGAAAGAAAGAAAAGAAAGAAAGAAAGGAAGGAAAAAAGAAAGAAAGAAAGAAAGATGGAAGAAAGAAAGAAAGAAAGAAAGAAAAGAAAAGGAAGAAAGAAAGAAAAAAAGAAAGAAAGGAAGGAAAATGGAAGAAAGAGAGAAAGAATGAATGAATGAATGAATTAATTAATTAATTAATGAGAAAAGGGAACAAAAGGAGAAAGAAAAAAAAGAGATTGAAGAAAATAAAGACAGACAGACACAGACAGACAGTAATTAAGAAAGAAAAGAAAGAAACATCAAGTCGGTCCTGTCTTCTGTCTGTCTGTGTCTGTCTGTCTGTATTTATTTTCTTCCATCTCTCTTTTTTCTTCACACTTATTTTTACATAAGGGTTAAGTCTGTCCACTTTCTACATTACGATTCACACTTAAGTTTTACATCAGGATTAAGTCTGTCCAATTATTTACACTGCTATCAACGTTTGTTGTTTTTACATAAGAATTAAATCGATCCGAGTTTGATATATATTACGGTTAAAGTAATAAGCGATGTTCGTAAGATTCAGACAATGGAAGTCTGTCAGCAGGGCCCCAATGTAGCGACAATGCAGGGGAAGGTAAGCAGGATTTGATTTATCTGCAGATGTCTCTGTCTCCTCCGCTCCAGCTGTGGACAGCGTTAACGTACACTTTGTGTGCATAGCCAAAATCACGTTTGTTTCTTATCAAGTGTGTTTTGTATAATGTTCTCTCTATCTCTATCTCTCTCTTTCTCTCTCTTTCTCTCTCTCTCTCTCTCTCTCTCTCTCTCTCTCTCTCTCTCTCTCTCTCTCTCTCTCTCTCTCTCTCTCTCTCTCTCTCTCTCTCTCTCTCTCTCTTTCTCTCTAGGGATAGCCTAGTGGTTAGAACATTGCGTCGCAATGACGACCCGGGTTCGAATCCAGTTCAAGAGGATTTTTCCCCTGGAGTTAACATCAGTGCCGACTCCACTCTCCCCAAAAGTCCTTCGGATGAGACTATGAACCGAGGTCCCGTGTGCGAACGCACGCAGAACATCTTGCGCACACGTCAAATCCCGTTCCCCTTTTGGAAAGAGTAGGCCATTGTGTGCCGGTGGGAACAGATGACAAAATTGACAAAACCGCATACACACGGGTACTGGATGTAAAAAGCACATGAGTGCTTATTCCATTATCCTCGATATGAAAGAATAAATAAATAAGTAAATAAATAAATAAATAAAATCTCTCTCAGTATGTCTGAATGAGAGAGAGAGGGGGGGCAGAGAGAGAGAGAGAGAGAGAGAGAGAGAGAGAGAG
This sequence comes from Rapana venosa, assembly GCA_028751875.1. Lineage (NCBI taxonomy): Eukaryota > Metazoa > Mollusca > Gastropoda > Neogastropoda > Muricidae > Rapana > Rapana venosa. Next base: position 5,716,715 of record CM054147.1, on the reverse strand, counting down.
AGAGAGAGAGAGAGAGAGAGAGAGAGAGAGAGAGAGAGAGATGATCGGATCAATAACTCAGCACTAGACCTTTACTCCTCTCACAATCAGTTATAACCACCTTCGCCACACAAAGTTATAAACAAGGACAATCAACGTCTCCTGCTGCTACTGCTTCTTCTGCATCTATTGTTGTCTGTCGTGTGAGTGTGTGTGTGACAGACAAACAGAAAGACAGACAGACATAGAAAGAGACATCATCAGATCAATGTCAGCACTTAGACCTTTACTCCTCTAACACTCAGTCATAACCATTCTCGCTTCGCATGGTTGTGAACTAGGACAATCAACTTTCTTCTTCTTCTTCTTCTTCTCCTCCTCCTTCTTCTTCTGCAACTATTGTTGTCTGTCGTATGAGCTAAAATGCGTTGCGCTGCCGTTAAGCGCCTCACAAGTAAGGCCCAGCGCGTCCGACTTCGGTGCGGGATG
>CM054147.1:5698747-5711247 GCA_028751875.1 Rapana venosa | reverse complement strand
TCTTTTCTCGCTCTCCTTTTTCTGTTTTTAGATGAACAAACCCACCTATGTTGTTTATGTCCTCAAAATACCAGTTTTCCACCATCTTTGTCACTGTGGCGATGGTGAGGGACAGGGGTGGGGGAGAGGGAAGGAAACAGACATTAGGGAAGTGTGTGTGTGTGTTAACTTGTGTGCATGTATGTGTGCATCTGTGTGTGTGCACGTGCGTGCTTGTGTAGGCCTACATGCATGCAATGGATATGTGTGTGTGCACATTTAGAGGGCCTTACACCCAGAAACAGCTGGCGACGTAGGCTTACTTTCCCTTTTCTCTCTCTCCTTTTTCTTTGTTTTCAGATGAACAGACTGACGTAGCTTGTTGATAACCCCAAGTACCAGTTTACCAGCATCTTATTAGTCAATCAGTCACTCTGCCACAACCAGATTCGCTTACACAGGGCCTGTACACACAGAAACAACTGGTGAAGAGTATCTTTGTGTTTCTTTCCTTTATCTTTGTTTAGATGGACAAACCCACCTAGGTTGGTGATGTCCCCAAATACCAGTTTTCCAGCATCTTATTAGTCCGTCAGCCACTCTGCTGCGACCAGATTTACTCACACAGGGCCTGCACACAAGGAAACAGCTGGTGACTTTATATTACCTTTCTTTTTCTTTCTTTTGCTTTGTTTAGATGAACAAACCAACGTAGGTTGTTGATATCCCGAAATACCAGCTTACCAACATCTTATTAGTCTGTCGACCCCAATGCTGGGACCAAGTTTAGTTCTCACAGGGCGGGTACACACGGAAACAGCTGGTGATGCAGGCGTACTTTCCTTTTTCATTGTATTGAGATGAATAGACTGGTGTATGTTGTTGATGTCCCCACATACCAGTTTACCATCACCTCAGTCAATCAACCGCTCTGCTATGACCAAGTTTAGCTCTCACAGGGCTGTACACACAGAAACAGCTGGTGACATACGTGTACTTTTCTTTTTCTCTCTTTCCTTTTCTTTGTTTTTAGATGAACAGACTGACGTAGCTTGTTGATAACCCCAAATACCAATTTACCGGCATCTTATTAGTCAATCAGCCACTCTGCCACGACCAGATTTGCTCACACAGGGCCTTTACACACAGAAATAACTGGTGAAGAGTATCTTTGTTTTTCTTTCCTGTATCTTTGTTTAGATGGACAAACCCACCCATGTTGTTTATGTCCCCAAATGCCAGTTTGCCAGCATCTTAGTCAATCAACAAGTCTGCCGTGGCCAGATTAATAATAATAATAATAATGTATGGAATTTATATAGCGCTGAATCTTGTAAAGCAACAAATCAAAGCGCTCAGATTTCATTTCATACCACTTTAAGTCACGGCAGATTTCTCTCCGTGAAATTCGGGCTGCTCTCCCCGGGGAGAGCGGGAGAGCGCGTCGCCACAAGCGCAGCGCCACCCTTTTTTTTTCTTTTTCATGTCTGCAACTGTATTTGTTTACCTCTCAAAGGCCCCGAATACACAGAAAGAGCTGGTGACTTTTGCGTACTTTTCTCTCTCCTTTTTCTTTGTTTTTAGATGAATAGACTGGTGTAGGTTGGTGATGTCCCCAAATACCAGTGTACCAGCATCTTATTAGTCTGTCGACCGCTCTGTTCCAACCCAGATTTCCTCACACAGGGCCTGCACACACAGAAACAGCTGGTGACTTTACCTGTACTTTTCTTTTGCTCCGGGTTCGATCCCCGCTCGGCTCGGTGTTGTGTCCTTGGGAAAGACACTTTACTCCTATTTTCCTCACTCCACCCAGGTGTACAAGTGGGTACCAGCTCTGCTGGGGAAGTATCTGGCGACAGACTAGCGTCTTGTCACAGGGGTGGTGAAAAACCACCAGTTCGCTTAACGCTACAGAAACCGGGATAAGCTTCTGGCTCGAAAGAACTTTTTTTTTTCTTTTGCTTCGATTTGTTTGTTTTACAAGATTCAGCGCTATATGAATTCCATTTTTTCTTTTTCTTTGTTTAGATAAACAAACGCAGGTATGTTGTTGGTGACCCCAAATACCAGTTTGCCGTCACCTCGGTCAATCAGCCGCCCTGCTGTGTCCAAGTTTAGCTGTCACAGGGCTGTACACACAGCGACAGCTGGTGACGTACGAGCACTTTCCCTGTTCTCTCTCCTTTTTCTGTCCTCTTAGATAAACAAACCCCGGTAGGTTGTTGATGACCCCAAATACCAGTTTTCCAGCATCTTAGTCTATCAGCCGCACTGCTGTGTCCAAGTTTAGCTCACACAATGACTGCTGGCCCCGGTGCTGTAACCAGTTTAGCTCTCTCTCTCTCTCTCTCTCTCTCTCTCTCTCTCTCTCTCTCTCTCTCTCTCTCTCTCTCTCTACTGGTAGCTACTGCCCCCAGAGCTGTAACCAGTTTAGCTCTTCGGTGAGCAGGGCGATGGTGATGGCGGGGAAAACAGCCGTTAGGGAACAGAATGGCGCCGTTAATCTAACGAACAGAACCCAGAGTCCTGAATGTCAATGACCGCCAAATTAGGGAGGACATGGTGCTTCTATAGAAAGTCGGCCCCTGGAGTTGTCGTCGTCGTCGACGTCGTCTTCTTCTTCTTCTTCTTCTTCTTCTTCTTCTTCTTCTTCTTCTTCTTCTTCGCAATTCTTCTTCTTCTTCTTCTTCTTCTTCTTCGCAATTCTTCTTCTTCTTCTTTCGCAATTCTTCTTCTTCTTCTTCTTCTTCTTCTTCTTCTTCTTCTTCTTCTTCTTCTTCTTCTTCTTCTTCTTCTTCTTCGCAATTCTTCTTCTTCGCAATTCTTCTTCTTCTTCTTCGCAATTCTTCTTCTTCTTCTTCGCAATTCTTCTTCTTCGCAATTCTTCTTCTTCTTCTTCGCAATTCTTCTTCTTCTTCTTCTCTTCCTCCTCCTCTTCCTCCTTCTCCCCCTACTCCTCCTCCTCCTCCTCCTCCTTCTTCTTCTTCTTCTTCTTCTTCTTCTTCTTCTTCTTCTTCTTCTTCTTCTTCTTCTTCTTCTTCTTCTTCTTCTTCTTCTTCTTCTTCTTCTTCTTCTTCTAAAGGAACATTTCTGTATAAATAGCATTCTTGGGTCATGTGCTTTAACGTGGCATTTTGTTTGTGTTGCTGTTTGTGAAGATTGGGTGGTATTTTTTGTTTTGTTTTGTTTTGGGGGATGGGGGTTAGTCAATTTTTTGTTTTTGATTTCTGCTTTGTTTTGTTTGTTAAGTTGAAGGCTTCGTGCTTTTGGCTCATTTTCCTCGATAGACGATTGCATAAGATAGCTTCTTTTAATTTTTAAAACCATGATTCTTATGTTGCGTTATTGCTGTATTATAGCTGTAGTGTTCAATAAAAACCGTTATGCTATCCTTTCTTTCTACTTTCATGTTCGGTTTATTTCAATGTTGATAAAATACACAAAATTCTCAATACATGTTCTTACGTTTGAGGGAACTGTGGAAATATGGAAATGTTCACAAATGTTGGAGTTTTTTTTAAATAAAGCTTTATTTTATTTTTTTAAAAGGTTATTTGACAATGACATGACAAAATAGACAGGCAGGCAGGATGGCTGACAGACAGACAGGCAGGCAGGCAGGCAGGCTGGCAGCAGGTAGAAGTAGATCAGTAGCCTGTAACACACAGTCAGGGGGACAGGGATGGAGACACACCAGTATTTGTGGGAGACACACCAGTATTTGTGGCAGACACACCAGTATTTGTGGCAGACACACCAGTATGTGTGGCAGACACACCAGTATTTGTGGCAGACACACCAGTATTTGTGAGAAACACCAACATATGTGGGAAACACCAGTATTTGTGGGAAACACCAGTATATGTGGCAGACACACCAGCATATGTGGCAGACACACCAGTATTTGTGGCAGACACACCAGTATTTGTGGCAGACACACCAGTATGTGTGGCAGACACACCAGTATGTGTGGCAGACACACCAGTATATGTGGCAGACACACCAGTGTTTGTGGCAGACACACCAGTATTTGTGGCAGACACACCAGTATTTGTGGCAGACACACCAGTATTTGTGGCAGACACACCAGTATATGTGGCAGACACACCAGTATATGTGGCAGACACACCAGTATTTGTGGCAGACACACCAGTATTTGTGGCAGACACACCAGTATTTGTGGCAGACACACCAGTATATGTGGCAGACACACCAGTATTTGTGGGGGACACACCAGTATTTGTGGCAGACACACCAGTATTTGAGGCAGACACACCAGTATTTGTGGCAGAAACACCAGTATTTGTGGCAGACACACCAGTATTTGTGGCAGACACGCCAGTATTTGTGGCAGACACGCCAGTATTTGTGGCAGACACGCCAGTATTTGTGGCAGACACGCCAGTATTTGTGGCAGACACGCCAGTATTTGTGGCAGACACACCAGTATTTGTGGCAGACACACCAGTATTTGTGGCAGACACGCCAGTATTTGTGGCAGACACACCAGTATTTGTGGCAGACACACCAGTATTTGTGGCAGACACACCAGTATTTGTGGCAGACACGCCAGTATTTGTGGCAGACACGCCAGTATTTGTGGAAGACACCAGTATTTGTGGGAAACACCAGTATATGTGGGAAACACCAGTATTTGTGGGAAACACCAGTATATGTGGGAAACATCAGTATTTGTGGGAAACATCAGTATTTGTGGCAGACACACCAGTATTTGTGGCAGACACACCAGTATCTCCAGTATCTCCTACAAAGACCACATAAGCAACGAAAGCGTGCATAACAGAATCCAGCAAACCATTGGACCCTATGAGAACCTTATAACGATCGTGAAAAAGCGTAAACTTAAATGGTATGGGCATGTCACAAGATCCAAAGGACTTGCAAAGACAGTTTTACAAGGCACTGTCCAAGGAGGAAGAAGAAGAGGCAGACCAAGGAAGAGCTGGGAGGATAACATCAGCGAATGGACAGGCCTAGAACTCAACAAAACCCTGAGAAAGGCAGAACAGAGAGAGGAATGGAGGGAACTGGTTGTTGAGTCTTTGAGGGTGCCCCCACGGTCGTCAGACTACGGGACAGATAGACACCAGTATCTGTGACAGACACACCAGTATTTGTGGCAGACACACCAGTATATGTGGCAGACACACCAGTATATGTGGGAAACACCAGTATGTGTGGGAAACACCAGTATGTGTGGCAGAAACACCAGTATTTGTGGGAGACAGATCGTTAAAGGGAGATAGACCGGTAAGGGAGAAGGGAGACAGACCAATGAACTAACTGGCGGAGAGAGAGTGTCCCTGATGTCCTAACACTCCTCTGTCTAGCTTTTGTCTCCTCTATTCTGCTGCATCACGGACGCAAATCAATTCCCGTCCCTCCATTCCTCCACATTGTTCTCCAGAGAGAACAGACGTCACCGCCTGGTGATTAATGCAGTGCGGACCTCTCATCACAATGGTCCTGGAGAGGCCAGCTGGTTCAAATCTCGGCAGTAGCTGGAGTGATGAGCTAAGAATGGGGGGGGGGGGGGGGGTCTGTAACTATCTGCCAGGTCAGCCTAAGCACAAGCACGTGGAGATGATTGTGACCTCCAGGTGTCCTGTTCTTCTTTGTGTGGACCTGCATGTGGAGGGTCAAGTGTGCTCTTCCAGGAAGTCATCTGTAGAACCCCTTTATGACTGTTTACTTTTTCCCTTTCCCAGTTCTGTAGTGTCCGGGCTTCTGACCCATACAGCAGTGCAGGCCATATTAGTGTTCTGGCAATTCTAATTTTGAGATATTTAGGTATGCCTCTGTCTTTTACACTGTTGTTGAAATGAATCATCCTTTTTTTGGCCAAACCGATTCTTGCCTTGACGTCTTGTAGACAAGAACCTTTTTTTTTACAGAGTGTAAATATTTGAAAATTTGAACGTATTCCAGATATGTTCCATTAATTTTGATATTCCACGGGGTACTGTACCATTCATATGCATCAATTTGGTCTTTTCGGCATTTGACTTAAGGCCAGCAGTGTTGCCCTCTGCATATCGACTCTGTAGAGAAGTCTTCTCATGTGTGTGGTATCATTGACCCTGAGTGCTGTGTCATCAGCGTACCTGAGGTCAGTGATGCTTCTGCCTCCTGTTTTAATGCCCATGTCATCCATGTCAGCCTTTCTCGTGACCAATTCTGTATATATGCAGAAAAGATGCGAAGATAATAATTATGCAACCCTGACGGGCTCTTTAAAAAAATCAAATGTATTCAGTGCCAAGCCACGTGTAATTCCACGGCCTGTCTATGACCACATCTCTCTTTTCTCTGTTGGTCGGTCTGGTGAGCAGAGCCAGTGATGAGGAGACAGGTAAAGAGAGTGTGCCAAGGCCAGGAGCAGGGACAGGGGATGCAGGGCGCTTTGCTTGTGACTGACAGCTGCGTGTTAGTGTGGGGACGGTGTCAACTTCATGCTGACTGGTCAGGCAGGCTGCGATGTGGTGACAACGTTGTAGACACACTTACACACAACAGCAACCAGTGCTCTCTGTATACATGTGTGTGTGTGTGTTCTTTCTTTTATGTAGACACACTTACACACAACAGCAACCAGTGCTTTCTGTATACATGTGTGTGTGTGTGTTCTTTCTTTTATGTAGTCACACTTACACACAATAGCAACCAGTGCTTTCTGTGTGTGTGTGATTCAGATTCAGATTCAGATTCAGATTCAGAATATTTTATTGCCATTTAAATCATGTAGACTTATTTGACACAACAAAAACATCAACTATAATTATTATCTATTTTGGCTAAAAGTGATGTACACTAAAAACATGTTGTATTTTACTTCTCTTTTTCTCTCTTTTCAAAACACTCATACACATATCTGATGATATCTGCTTGATATATATCAACTGTGATTATGTCACTTAATTTATGTACACAGTTTTTGCGTTCTTTGTCTTTCGTTTTGATTTTTAATAACAAATTATTTCTGAGTTCATCATATAAAATGCATTCATCAAGTAAATGAAATTCATCTTCAATTTTGTTACAGTGTCTACATTTTCTGTCCTCTCTGGATATATTTTGGTGTCTCCCTTTCTCTATCATTAAATTGTGACAGCTTGTGCGAAATTTACAATATGTCTTCTTATGAGTTTTGTTTTCATAGTTTACTAAGTATGGTTCCAATCTGTATTCTTTGGTAGCAAAATCATAAAATTTTAGTTTTGCAAACTCTTTCTTTTGGTAGATCCAAAATGTTTTATACATGTCCTCAAGTTTTCTTCTAACAGCATAACTCAACCGATGAACATTAAGAGTGCTTTGGTTCTTCCAGACATGTTTGAATCCAATTGTGTACAGAATAGTTTTCACTGTGTTTATCCATTTATCGTATGTATTTTTCTGATACAAATAATCGTATAATATTCTAATATAAGAGTCTGGTTTTGATTCCGTCATATGAATCCAAAAGGATATTATCTGGCATATGATTTTAAGGGTCAGTGGAAATCTCCCTAATTCACCCAAAGTGGGTAGTACTAATGCTTTTTTATGAACTCCTATCATTTGTTTACAAAATTTTACATGGAAATTCTCATACAAAAACTGATTGGATAAGCATGCCTTGAACAGTTTATCAATATGAAACTCTGTCTCCCCATTAAAACAAAAAGGAAACCAAACTTCTGCTCCATAGGTTAAAACAGGGGTTATCAGTGAGTCGAATAAACGCATTATTATAGTAGTCTTTAAATTTTGTCCATGAATTGCTCTTTTAAAGGCGTATATTGCTTTGTTGCTTTGTTTTACTAAATGTTCTTGTGTTGCTTGAAATTTCCCGTTCCGATGAAAAACGACACCTAGATATTTATAAGTTTCTACTGTTTCAATTACATGCTCTCCACATTTAAAATGAATTGGAATTTTAGGAGGTGATCTCGTAAAGACTATTACCTTTGTTTTTGTTTTGTTTATCTTTAAACCCCAATTAGAACAGTATTCTTGCAGTTTGTTCAGTTTAGTTTGAAGACCTATTTTGGTTGTTGATAGCAATGCCAGGTCATCAGCATAGAGTAAACAAGGAATTCTGTCTTTTGCGGTTATATATGGCGAATCTTTCTCATCAGTATATTGAACTGTGTGTGTGTGTGTGTGTGTGTGTGTGTGTGTGTGTGTGGTGTGTGTGTGTGTGTGTGTGTGTGTGTGTGTGTGTGTGTGTGTGTGTAGTATGTTTGTCCCTCGTGTTCGACGATGACCTCCAAAACAGCAGAGGAGGCAGCTGCTGTTTTGGAAACTGGGCAGAAATTTGATTATAGTGGAGATGCCTTGCCCACAGTACATCCCCACTCTCTCGGCCAAGTGGACATAAGGACAGTCAGCGTTGGAGATGCTCTCCAAAGGCCAGCTAGCCCCCAGGGCTGCAGCACATAAGGACTGTGCAAGTCAAGCCTCCTAGTCAGAGAGTCATAGTCGATCACTAAAGACTAAGATGTAAAGTGGAATTCCATGAGTGGGAGAGCCACTGGTCATACAGCCTCTCACTTTGTTGTTGCCCCCAGCGTCAATGGTTTAATCAAGAACTGTGATAAAGCCCAGGCGCTGAAGGCCGATACATATATCTATATATATATCTATATATATATATATATATATATATATATATATATATATATATATTATATAAGAGAGAGAGAGAGAGAGAGAGAGAGAGAGAGAGAGAGAGAGAGAGAGAGATTGAGACAGACAGACAGAGACAGACAGACAGAGAAAAGAAAGACATTGACAGACACAAAGAGAGTCGAGTTACTTCTCTCTCTCTCATTATTTTAAGAAAACAAATTTTACAGGGTTTAGTCATGAAGATGAACATATCCAACTCATTTAAACTCAATCAGCTTCAGACGGGTCTCTCATCAGAAAGGACTTACTATCAGTTCTAGTGCTTCTTCTTGTTCGGTCGCGACCTTAACAAAATGGTTGCCAGTGATGGCTTTTGTTGGGTTTGTTGTTGTTGTTGTTGTTGTTTTGTGTTGTTTTGTTGTTGTTTTTTTGGGGGGTAATAGACATAGTCTTTTGGGGAAATGTTTCCCACGTTTCTTTGGAGAAAGAGGTTTTTTTAGGGATATAAATTATTGTGTTCTTAAGCATTATCGTTTAGCCATAATGACATTTTTGTGACACAATATTTGAGGTTATAATAATAATAATATGGAATAATAATAATAATAATAATATATGGAATTTATATAGCTCTGAATCTTGTAAAACAAACAAATCGAATCGTTATCAAGAAGTATGGAAAAGAATAATGATTATAATCTTTACTATACATGCTCTTGGATATCTTTTTGTTTTGTTTTGTTTCGTTGGAAGTAATCAAGAAGTATTGAAAAGAATAACGATTATGATCTTTAAGTATACATGCTCTTGACTAACTTTTGTCGTTGTTTTTGTTTGTTGTTTATTTTTGTTAGAAGTAATCCAGAAATGTTAAAAAGAACAATAGCAGTGATCCTCAGCACACTTGCTCTGTCCTACTTTTGGTTTTGTGTGTGCTTATGTTGTTGTTTTTCCCTTGAATGTTCTTTCTCGGAGGCATTATACATCCTTTTTCTTACTTTTGGTAAGGTGATCTCCAGCTTTTGGTGTGTGTGTGTGAGCGAGAGAGAGATAGAGCGAGCAAAAAATACCGATGATAAAATCATCGGAGAAACATCGCTGCAGTTTTGGGGTAGTTCTACCAGAGGGCTTACATGTAACCTCCGTATTAAACATTGAACAAGATTTGGTTTTAGATAGATCTTTATTCATAAAAATAATAATAATGATACTGTATATGCACTATACATTAAGAGCAATAACAAGCTAATAGCTTATGGCATGCTCAAGACAATGATATCTGATACTAGTTTAAGGGTAATAAAAAGGTAAAGGTGTTCCCATAACCTACGTGGTCGTAGGGGAGCGAGGTGTTAGAGACCTCAGCTTCTCCAGGGGCCAGCATATTAAGGGCGGCGCTCATCTCCTCTCCCTCGCTGCTTTACCTTCCCTGACCCTAAAGGGGGCAGGTAGCCATTTACAGCTGGGTGAACTGGGGAACTGTACTGAAGCCAAGGCTTGAAAACGGTCACCCATCCGCTTTGTAACCACGCTCGATGCTGCTTAACTTGGCTGGGGAACAGCGAGTGCTTTGACCACTGAGCTGTCCCGTGCCCTACTGGGTAGGTTGGCAACTGGTCAACATCCGAATCGGCATCAGTCCGGCATTCCCGCGGGGGAGGAAGAACAAGCATAAACCAGTGTTCATAAAAAATAACCAGCGCCTGTTCTCTGGAACTCTCAACACCCCCTTCTCAAAATCACTTCACTCCAACTTTAAATCGTGACTCAGAGCAGACGTCATGTCAGAACTTCATTGGCGGTGCAGAACCTCCTTTAACAGTGGCCTTAGGGCGGCGGCCCATCCTTCACAAGGCAGTCATTGTGGTGATTTTTTTTTTGGTGCTTTCCTCGGCTAGAGTTCCAAGGTTCACCAATGGGGGAGATGTTCGCGTATGCGGCCGTTTTTCCCCACCGTTAAGGCAGCCGTATTCGGACTTCGGAAACACAGTTGGGGGAATTGAACCTACCAGTTTGGCCAGGCCGGACAGCCCGGAGGTACATCCCTGATCTTTCCGATGTTTAACCGCCCTGGGTTGTTTTAACGTGCACAAGTCAGTCAGCACACAGGTCTGTCTGGTTCAGTGTCCTCTGAAAGACTGCACACATCCAGGTCGAGTTTCTCGACAAACCGGGAAGAAAGGACAAGGCTGGGAATGGAACCTAGAACCTTGCAGTTTACTTGTTAAACATCAAAACCGTTCTGCTATCTTCCGTCTGGGTGAATTTCAAAGTCTTCAGGTCGTAACGCGAAATAGACCCAATCAAATTACCCTTACCGACAGAAATGAAGAAGGAGAAGAAGAAGAAGACGAAGAAGAAGAAGAAGAAGAAGAAGAAGAAGAAGAAGAAGAAGAAGAAGAAGAAGAAGAAGAAGAAGAAGAAGAAGAAGAAGAAGAAGAAGAAGAAGAAGAAGAAGAATAAGAAGAACAAGGAGAAGAAGAAGAACAACAAGAACAAGAACAAGAACAAGAAGAAGAAGAACAAGAAGAAGAAATAAGAACAAGAAGAATTAAGTACAAGAATGAAATGAATAAAAGAATAAATAAGTAAATAGCTTTTGTCACAGAAGCAGACCAAAGAAAGAGTCAGACACACACACATACATACATACATACATACATACATACATACATACATACATACATACATACATACATACATACATACATACATACATACATAGACGGATGAGGAACAAAAGAGCTTGTGGCGGAAGGGGAGGGGGGGGGGGGAAGATGAACTGAACAGATCAGAAGCCATATGAAGGGTGAAAAGTTCAGCGGCAGGTTCTGTGTTAATCCCTGGCTAGCTCTCTGGACTTACAGGAGTACCTTTATTCCCAGCCTTGCCTCCCAAAGTGCCTGTGGCCAGTCACAGCACAGACGCTATCCTTTGGCTTGGCCACTCGCCGGCCAAACTGACCAACCGAGGTGTTTAATTTAAAAGTTGCCCGCGGAGGCTGAATGTGACAAGTCTCTGAGATTTTATGGGCATGATATTAACAGCTGGAAACCGTGTGACCTTCGTAGATATTGAAGGTCTACGACTGATATGTGTGGTTTTAAAAGTACAAGGTTTTGTTGTTGTTAGGTTTTTTTGTTTTGATTGCTTGATTGTTTTGGGAGGGAGGTGGGGGGGGGGGGGGGGGGGTTTGAAGAAGAGAAAGAGAAGAGAGAAATAAGTTAGGTTAAAAGTGCAAGGTTGGGGTTTTTTTCTATTTGTTTGTTTGGGGTTGGGGGGTTTGGGATTTTTTGTTGGTCTGTAGAGGAAGAGAAATAAGTTTTATTGAAAAATGCAGGATGTGATTTGTCGTGTGTGTGTGTGCGTGTGTGTGTGTGTGTATACGCGCGCGCGCACGTGCGTTTGTCAAGTAAAATTTTACTTTCAGATGATACAGTGTGAGTGTGCTTACGTGCATGCGTCGCGTTTACTACGCGCACGCGTTATATGTGTGTCTGTGAGACGACGAAATGCACACTTGTAATTGGCGCGTTGATGCCAGCTGGTTTTTGTTTGTTTGCTTGTTTTGTATTGTGTTTGTTTGTTTTTGTTATTGTGTTTGTTTTTGTATTGTGTTTTTTGTTTTTTCAACTAAAACAGCAGCGAGCTATGCAGCCTGCTGACGTAGTGATCTCAGTCATTGGGTCTCTGGCTTCTCCGCTGCATCTTCGTGATGTCCTTTCGCTTCGTGTAGGTCATCATTCCATCTCTGTTCCACTTTTTCTGCCCTCTGTCTGTATGGTTTTGTCTGTTTGTGTCTGTCTGTTGTGTCTGGTCTGTCTGTTTGTGTCTGTTGTCTGTCTGTCTGTTTGTTTGTGTCTGCCTGTCTGTTTGTGTTTGTC
>CM054147.1:5688747-5693747 GCA_028751875.1 Rapana venosa | reverse complement strand
AGTGTGTATGTAGGGGGTGGGGGATGAGTGTGTGTGTGTAGTGTGTGTGTGTAGTGTGTGTCGTGTGTAGTATGTGTGTATGTACTTATTCTTATACCACTTTAATTAACGAGATTTGTGTGTGTGTGTAAGTGTGTGTGTGTGTGTGTATGTGTAAGTGTGTTTGTGTGTAGTGTGTGTCGTGTATAGTGTGTATAGTGTGTAGTGTGTGTGTATGTGTGTGCCTGTGTGAAGTGTGTGTTTGTGTGTGTGTGTTAGTGTGTGTCGTGCGTAGTGTGTGTGTATGTGTGTGCCGTGTGAAGTGTGTGTTTGTGTGTGTGTGTGTGTGTGTGTGTGTCGTGTGTAGTGTGTGTATGTTTGTGAAAGTGTGTGTGTGTGTGTGTAGTTGTGTGTTTGTGTTTGGGTGTGTATGTGCGTGTGTGTGTTTGTGTGTGTATGTGCGTGTGTGTGTTTGTGTGTGTATGTGTGTGTGTGTGTGTGAATGAGGGCTGTTTTCTGGCAAAGTTTGGTTTGACTTTGATGCTTATGATGTGCTGAAGAACTTCAGTAAATCCCATGCTCTGCATAGATGTGGTGGTTGTTGTTGTTCTATTCCGTGTCACCATAACCCTGGATGTGTGTGCGTGCGTGCGTGTGTGTATGCGTGTATGCGTGCGTGCGTGTTTGTGTGTGTGTGTGTGTGTGTGTAGTGTGTAGTGTGTGTGTGTGTTAGAGAGAAGAGAGAGAGAGTGTGTGTGTGTGTGTGTTGTGTGTGTGTTTGTGTGTTGTGGTGTGTGTATGTGCGTGTGTGTGAGAGAGAGAGAGAGTGTGTATGTGTGTGTGTGTGTGTGTGTGTGTTGTGTTGGTGTGTGTGTGTGTTGTGTGATGTGTGTGTGTGGTGAGTTGTGTGTCCGTCCGTGGTGTGTGTGTGTGTGTCGTGTGTGTGTGTGTTGTGTGTGTGTGTGTGTGTGTGTGTGTGTGTTGTGTGTTGTGTTGTGGGGTGGTGTGTGGCGCGCGCGCGCGCTGTGTGACAGAATGAGAGCTAGTTTGTTCTGATTTCAATGTGTATGATGGCTGACATGAGAGTATCTTCCGTGCGATTGACATTGTGAAACGCTAGAGCAATGTCTGTTCTTTTTTCTCTTTTTGTTCTTTTATTGTGCTTCGTGCTTCTTCGTTCTATTTGCTTTTCTCTTCTTCTTCTTCTTCTTCTTCTTCTTCTTCTTCTTTCTCTTCTTTTCTTCTTCTTCTTCTTCTTCTTCTTCTTCTTTCTTCTCTCATTCTTCTTCCAATTCTTCTTCTTCTTCTTCTTCTTCTTCTTCTTCTTCTTCTTCTTCTTCTTCTTCTTCTTTCTTCTTTCTTCTTCTTCTTCTTCTTTCTTCTTCACAATTCTTCTTCTTCTTCTTCTTTCTTCTTTTCATTCTTCTTCTTCTTCTTCTTCTTCTTCTTCTTCTTCTTCTTCTTCTTCTTCTTCTTCTTCTTCTTCTTCTTCTTCTTCTTCTTTTCAATTCTTCTTCTTCTTCTTCTTCTTCTTCTTCTCTTCTTCTTCTTCTTCTCTTCTTCTTCTTCTTCTTCTTCTTCCAATCTTCTTTCTTCGCAATTCTTCTTTCGCATTCTTCTCTTCCTTCTTCTTCTCTTCTTCTTCTTCGTCGTCGCATTCTTTTTCGCAATTGCTTCTTCTTCACTTCTTCTTCTTCCAATTCTTCTTCTTCTTCCCTTCTTCTTCTTCCAATTCTTCTTCTTCCATTCTTTCTCTTCTTCTTCTTCGCTTCCTTCTTCTTCCTTCTTCTTCTTTTTCTTCTTCTTCTTCTTCTTCTTTTCTTCTTCTTCTTCTTCTTCTTCTTCTTCTTCTTCTTCTTCTTCTTCTTCTTCTTCGCAATTCTTCGTCAGGCCCAAACGAGCCCGAAAAGAAAAGAAAACGTAATCCATGAAAAAAACCAGATGAAAATCGGATAATATTACGAAAAGTTATTAAAATACTAGCCACCATGAAATAACAAAAAGAGAAATTCACGAACTTGCATCGTACTAGATGGTTAGGATGAGGAATTGGGTGTTTGGAAATGCGCTTTTAAAGCAAACCCAAAATGCATTACGCCTTTACACTGTAGTACAAGGTAGAAGAACTCTTACAGTTTCTTAATCCACCAAAATCTCAAAATCTACAACCTCACCCCAACCTGCCTAACATGGCTTCTAGCGGGAAAGTGGGTCAGGTGCAGAGCCACTCATTTCGTGGTGGAGGGTCACTAATCTTTGCGGTACTGACCTGAAACTTGTGTTTTAATATCATTCTGTTTATTGGGTCTTTTTTTTCTTTTCTCAAAGTACGTATGTCATTGACGCATGAGTGGGTTTTTTATGATGTTTTTGTTGTAGTCTTTTTCACGCAAATGCACGCTCGCGCACGCATGTGGGCACCTACGCAAAGACACACATGTATGCGAGAAATACAGGATGATTATAGTCACAAACAGACTTAGACATACACAAATCTCACACGTAAGCTTACACACTGCGCGCGCGTACACACACACGTCGTCGCGCAACGACATGCAACGCCAAACACGCTAACAATACACTAACAAACACACAACACACACACACACACACCACACACACACACACACACACACACACACATCCTTACGATGAGACTATAAACCGATGTCCCGTGTGCGAACGCACGCAGAACATGTTGCGCATACGTTAAAACCCGATCCGCTTTTCGGAAGAGTAGGCCATTGTGTGTCGGTAGTGAACGGATGACAAAATTGACAAAACTGCATACACACGGGGACTTGATGTAAAAACAAAAAAAAAGTATATGAGTGCTTATTCCATTATCCTCGAAATAAAAGAAAAAAACAAAAAGCCACACACACATACACATACGTGCATGTACGCACTAACACACACACACACACACACACACACACACACACACACACACACACACACACACACACACACACACACACACACACAGAAGAAATGTGCGGGTGTTGGTAGTGAGGACAATGGTGGTGATAATAATGTGTGATGAGGACAGTGAGGACGATAATGGACTCTCTGATTACACTGGTAGCTAGGTGGGCAGACAGCCAGCCAGCCAGCCAGACAGCCAGACAGCCAGCCAGACAGACAGACAGCCAGACAGACAGACAGACAGACAGCCAGACAGCTCAGCTCCTCAGCTCGGCTCACTTTGGCTAGCGAGGGCATGGCTTTATTGATTGATGTAGAATTGTTGTCTCTGCCTATACCTTTGTCAGGCTGCTATACCAGCGGCAGACACTGCTGTTGTTTATTGTTGTTGTTGTTACTGCTGTTCTTTCTGCTGCTGCTGCTGCTTGTTATTGTTACTTCTGTTTCTGCTGCTACTGCTGTTTCTGCTGTTTGTTGTTGTTACTTCTGCTGCTTCTGCTGTTGTTGTTACTTCTGCTGTTCTTTCTGCTGCTGCTGCTGCTTGTTATTGTTACTTCTGTTTCTGCTGCTACTGCTGTTTCTGCTGCTACTGCTGTTGTTGTTACTTCTGCTGTTTCTGCTGCTACTGCTGTTGTTTGTTGTTGTTACTTCTGTTGTTTGCTGCTACTGCTGTTGTTTGTTGTGTACTTCTTGTTCTGCTGCTAGCTGTTGTTTTTTGTTGTTACTTCTGTCTACTGCTGTTGTTATTCTGTACTTCTGCTGTACTGCTGTTGTTACTTCTGTACTTCTGCTGCTACTGTTGTTGTTACTTCTGCTCTTACGCTGTTTTGTTGTTGTTATTCTGTACTCTGCTGTTTCTGCTGTTACTGCTGTTTGTTGTTTTACTTCTGCTGTTTCTGCTGTTTTGCTGTGTTGTTGTTGTTACTTCTGCTGTTTCTGCTGCTAGCTGTTGTTTTTTGTTTGTTCTTCTGCTGTTTTCTGCTGCTACTGCTGTTTTGTTGTTACTTCTGCTGTTTCTACTGCTGCTACTGCTGCTTGTTGTTGTTGCTTCTGTTGTTTCTGCTGCTACTGCTGTTTGTTGTTATTGTTGTTTCTGCTGTATGCTGTTTACTTCTGCTTGCTACTGCTGTTGTTATTTGTTTCTGTTGTTGTGTTGTTCTTCTACTTCTTGTTTCTGATGCTATGCTGTTGTTGTTACTTCTGCTGTTTCTCTGCTGTTTGCTGTTGCTGCTTTTCTACTGCGGCAGTTGTTACTACTGCTGTGGCTTCTCTTTGTTTTCTTTTTTTTTTCTTTTTTCTTTTTTTTTTTTGGGGGGGGGGGGGGTGTTTTGGTCGGTTTTTGTTATTGTTGTTTGTGCTCTGGCTTTGGGATTTGGTTGGTTTGTGGTTTTTTGGGGGGTGGGGGTGGGAGGGGGTAGTGCTTGTTGGTGGGGTTTTGTTTGGCTTTTTGTATGTGTGATGTGTTTTTGTTTTGTTTGGTGGGGGGTGGGTGTATAGGGAAGGGGGGGGGGTTACTTTGTTTACTGGTTTTTGGCAGGGAGGGGGGGGAGGGTAGGGGTGTGCGTGGATGGGTGGTTATTTTGTTGTTTGTTTCTCTCTCTCTCTCTCTCTCTCTCTCTCTCTC
Organism: Rapana venosa; assembly: GCA_028751875.1. Classification (NCBI taxonomy): domain Eukaryota; kingdom Metazoa; phylum Mollusca; class Gastropoda; order Neogastropoda; family Muricidae; genus Rapana; species Rapana venosa. The sequence continues at coordinate 5,689,216 of CM054147.1, read as the reverse complement.
TCTCTTCTCTCTCTCTCTCTCTCTCTCTCTCTCTCTCTCTCTCTCTCTTCTTTTCTCTCACACACAAACAACACAAAATTCCCTTCTCTATCTCTCCTCTCCTCACTCTCTCTCACTCCTCTCCACTCTCTCTCTCTCTATCTCCTCCTCTCACTCTCTCTCCTCTCTCACTCCTCTCTCTCTGCTCACCTCTTTCTTGTTGGGGGTGGGGTGGGGGTTTCTAGCATTGCAAACGTAATATAAATTGAACACAGGCATCATAAGAGATCAGTTGAACGAAAAGCTGCATAGCACTGCACTACACTACACTACACTACACTCCTATACTGCACTACACTACACTGCACTACATACACTACACTGCACTACACTGCATACTTCTACACTACTACACTACACTGCACTAACACTACACTAACTGCACTACACTTCACTACACTGCACTAACACACACTACACTACACTGCAC
>CM054147.1:5678747-5683747 GCA_028751875.1 Rapana venosa | reverse complement strand
ACTGGCATTCTTTGGTAGTCAACTTTTTGACCAAAGTCAACACGATTTTCATTCCCGAAGCCGAATGCGACTACCACTGCTACAATGATGGTGGGTAAAAACGGTGGTAGACACAACATGTCACTGCAGGCGAACCTGGAAGCTGTAGCCGGGGAACGGGAAACAGAAGCCTCTTTAGTTAACGTTATCTGGAGAACGTGAGCTGGGGGAGTGAGAGGACGTCTGGTTTTTTTCGGCAACACAGTTTGACTTTTCTCATAAACATTTTAGTAAATAGTTTCGTTTTTTTCTTCAATGAAGTTAGAACAATTTAAAGATATAATTAAATTCGTTCCCTAATTTGCGAAGATTTATTATTTATATTTATTTTTTCTTTTATTTGGGGGATAGCGGAATAAGCACTCGAGTGCTTCTATACATCTAGTCTCCGTGTGTATGCAGTTTTTGTAAATTTTGTCATCCATTCCCACCGGCCTACTCTTCCGAAAAAGTGGAACGGGGTTTAACGTGTATGCAAGATGTTCTGCGTGCGTTCACACACGAGACCTCGGTTTATAGTCTCATCCGAAGGACTTTTGGGGGGAGTGAAGTCGACACTGATGTAAACTCCAGAGGAAAAATCCTCTGGAAGGAGATTCGAACCCGGATCAGCAGATCACGAATACATTACTCTAACCACCAGGCTATCCCGTCCCCATGATCACACCTTGAGCAAAGTAGCACTTGACGACAAGTGTTGACTCTCATCTTGTTTGACCTGGAAGTTTCCTCTTCAAACTCCTTGACTGTACCCATGCTTGGACCCGATTATTTGGAAACTTGGGGGTGGGCAGGAAAGCCAGTGGTTAGAGCGTTGAGCTGGTGATCTGACGACCCGAGTTTGAGCCACCACCGAGGTCCCTGTTGGAAAGGATTTGTTTCCCCCAAGGTTAACATCAGTACTGACTCCACTCCTCCAAAAGTCCCTCACATGAAACTATAAGCCGACTTTCTGAGTGCGAACGCACGCGGACCATCTTGCGCACACGTTAAATCCCGTTCTGCTTTTCGGAAGAATAGGCCATAGTATTCAGGTAGGAACAGATAACTTTAAAAAAAACCCAAAAGACACAAAAAGCCGCATGCACAAGAACATCTTGCGCACACGTTAAATCCTGTTCCGCTTTTCGTAAGAGTAGGCCATTGTGTGCCGGTGGGAAAAGATGACAGAATTAACAAAACCGCATGCACACGGGGACTGGATGTAAAAAAGCACATAAGTGCTTATTCCATTATCCTCGATATAAAAGAATAAAATAAAATAAAATAAGTATTTAGCCATTATTCCCATTAATATAATTTAATGGTAGAAAAAACGGTCATATACACAAAATCTCACCAATCATGAACCACGGAGTTCTAGCCTAGGAACAAAAAAAACCACAAATCAAATCAAAACAAAATGGGCAAAATTGTGCAGAGAGAGGGTTCGGTTGGGGTTAAGGGTGTGTAGATTTCTGATGACGTCACATCTTCCGGACTTCAAAAGGATTGAACCTATCCTCTTGAGCGGAGCTGTAGAGATGGAGAAAAACGGAGCAGAGCTGAAATGCCAGGAAGGGGAGGGTTTATGGCTGTTCAAAGCCCCTGACACTGGAGAAACACGGAAAAACTGAAGTCAGAAACACTACTTTCTGACGCAGGCATACATTCAGCAACCTGCAGTGTGTGTGTGTGTGCGTTGTGTGTGTGTGTGTGTGTGTGTGTGTGTGTGTGTGTGTGTGTGTGTGTGTGTGTGTGTGTGTGTGTTGTGTGTGTGTGTGTGTGTGTGTGAGAGAGAGAGAGAGAGAGAGAGAGAGAGAGAGAGCGAGGGGGGGTGTATATACAGAGACAGAGAGACAGGTATGAAGTCATATGTACAGACACATAGGCAAAAGCAAACAAAGATACAGATGATACATTAACGCTCGTTAGATTTTCAGAGAGAGAGAGAGAGAGAGAGAGAGAGAGAGAGAGAGAGAGAGAGAGAGAGAGAGAGAGAGAGAATGAAAATGACAATGACAATGACAAATTCTTTTATTTCGAGGATAATGAATAAGCATTCATGTGCTTTTTTACATCCAGTCCCCGCCCGTAGGGATACATCTTAATAATAACCCAACACTTATACACTCTCACAGTAGAAACAAGGGGAAATAACCCTTTTCAAAACAGCCCCCCCCCCCCCAACAAAAACAAAATAAAACAAAAAACAAAAACAAACAAAAAGAAAACCCTAAAAACACCCCACCCCCACCCCCCAAAAAAAACCCAACCAAAACAAACAAAGAGAAAGAAAAACCAAATCAACCAAAGAAGGAAAAAGAAAAAAAAAGAGAAAAACAAACAACAACAACAAGAACAACAACAAAACCTAGAAAAATAGCAACCAAACTTAATAAGTCATAAAGATAAACATCCACACATTGTCAAATGGTACATATACTTGTTACATATAACAATAAGATATTGAAATAGGACACTCACTAAAACTTAAGTACAGCGGACAAGCCCAATAAAGTATTGAAAATATAAAATATGAATCCTTCATCAGGATACACTATAACTATAAGCAAAACGATAAAAGGTGAGAGAGAGAGAGTCAGAGACAGAGACAGAGAGACAGAAATGTGTGTGTGCATTTCAGAGATAATATCCAATATATAATTCCCAAAACAGTACACGATCACCATCAACACTCATTTTTTTTTTTTTATACTCGTTCAAATTATATGTCATGATAATGAAAAAAACCCAATACCCGCATATTCACATTGATCCATGATTGCTGATTGTTGAATGTCTCGTGGTTTTAATGATCCTATGTGAGAGGACGTTGTACTATATATGTAAAACGTTTGCATTAAAAGATAAACAAACAAACAAACAAACTGACAAACAAAGGTTTAAGCAAAAGCAAAGAAACAAAGAAAAAAAGGGGGGGGGGGGGGAGTAAACAAGCGAAGGTTAAAAAAACAACACAAACTACCAAATAAATAAATAAAGCTAAAGAAAAAATCAGCTAACCAAATAAAAGAAATAACAAACTGACATAACAAAAACCAAAACAACCACACACAAAAGAGGGGGGGGGGGGGAACCAAAGAAAAAGCAAAAACCAAAAAAATCACAAAAAACTGCCAAACGAACTTGAAAAAAAAAACCAAATAGAGGGAAAGAAACAGACAAAGGTGAGGAAATAAAACAAAGAAACAACCAACTGACAAAACGAGGGTTTAAAAACAACAACAACAAAAAGAACAGGCAAAGAAAAAGTTTTAAAAAAACAAAAAAACAAAAAACTTACAATCAAAGGTAAAAAAAAACCTCTAGAATAAGCTAAAAAAAAAACAAAGTTGGAAAAAAAATAACTGATACATAAAGGCCTAAAGAAAGGAAAGGGGAAAAAAATCAAATAACAAATAAAATGGATCATTCTAAATTAGAGACAGAAAACGAAAAAAATAAAATAAAACAGCAATACGATAACAAAAAAGGTTGTAAAAATTTCAAATATTTCCCCAAAAGTGTGTGTGTGTGTGTGTGTGTGTGTGTGTGCACGCATTACACTCCCTCTCTCTTCACACATTCTTTTTGTGGGTTTTGTTGGGTGTTTTGTTTTTTGTTGTTGTTGTTTGGTTGGTTGGTTTTTGTTTTTTGTTGTTGTTGTTGTTGTTGTTGTTTTTTTTGGGGGGGCAGGATGGGGTCTAAAATCACCAGATGTGTATAGACGTTAAACTGAAGAACACAGACACACACACACACACACACACACACACACACACACACACACACACACACACACACACACACACACACACACACACACACACACACACACCACACACACACTCACACACACACACAAAGGGACGGGAAAGCCTAGTGGTTAGAACATTGCGCTCGCAATCTGACGACCCGGGTTCAATTCCCGTTCAAGAGGATATTTTCCCCTGGAGTTAACATCAGTGCAGACTCCACTCTCCCCAAAAATTCCTTCGGATGAGACTATAAACCGAGGCCCCGCGTGCGAATGCTATGTTATGTAACTGTTGGTGTGATGACGTCAATTTTCTGTGTTATTTCTGTGGTATTTTCTTGAAGTGTAAACTTGCTAATGTTATATAAATTCCATACATTATTATTATTATTATTATTATTATTATTATTATTATTATTAATGCAGGAAGAACATCTTGCGCGCACGTTAAATCATGTTCCGCTTTTCGTAAGAGTATGCCATTGTGTGCCGGTGGGAACAGATGACAGAATTTACAAAACCGCATACACACGGGGACTGATGTAAAAAAAACAACAACCGCATATAAGTGCTTATTCTATTATCCTCGATATAAAAGAATAAAATAAAGAAAAAGAAAACACACACACACACATACATCGTCTAATATCACTTTGGATGAACAGACGTTTAAACCGAAGAAAACACACACATACACACACACACACACACACACACACACACACACACACACACACACACACACACACACACACACAACACACACACACACACACACACACACACACACACACACACAGAAGGAGAGAGAGAGAGAGAGAGAGAAGAGAGAGCGAGATGAGGAGAGAGAGAGAGAGAGAGAGAGAGAGAGAGAGAAATTAAATTAAATTAAATTAAATTAAATTAAATGTTTATTCATAAAGGCCATGACCCCTTAGAAGGGGGAATACAGATAATGCAAGCAAACAATATGATGTGCGTGTGATGTTGTTATGTTACATAGACACTTCTTGTAAATGCTTTATACATATGGACTGCCAGTTGTTTTACAATACACTCATTCGTCGAAACTAATAACAAAACCGACCTGAATAAACATGGATCTCTACAGTACTTTTGTGGTATGAATTGCTCTCGTATATCTCTTAACCCTGGACAGGAAAGCACAAAGTGGATTTCACCTTCCACTGAACATTTACAAATGTGGGCATTGAAGATTTGT
>CM054147.1:5666247-5671247 GCA_028751875.1 Rapana venosa | reverse complement strand
GGACAGAGACAGACAGACAGGCACGCAGACAGAGACAGACAGAAAAAGACACAGACACACAGACAGACCTACACACACACACACACACACACACACACACACACACACACACACACACACACACATACACACACACACACAGAAGCAGAATTACTGCAGTGAACACAAACAGTCCACTACTAAGGCAACACGAACCACAGTCATAGTAATAGAAATGAATGAACGCCGCAGTCACCATTGACTTACCTGTCAGGACAGCAATACCGCTTATTCCCTCACTTTTCACCTTGTTTCCCCCTGTCTGTGCTAGAGCTCCGAGGTTCACCAAGGGTGAAATTTTTGGGTATACGTCCAGATTGTCCCCCCCACCACCCTCCCCTCCCTGCCCCCCTTCCCTCCACCAGTCCCACCCTTCCAACCATTAAGGTATCCGCATTCTTCCGACTTGAGGGATACACTTAGGAATTGAACCTACCAAATTTTGCCAGGACAGTCTGGAGGTAGGTACATACCTCCCTGCTCTTTCCGATTTTTTTTTTGTACGTGGGTTCTTTTGACGTGCACAAGTTCGTAAGCCGGTGGGAACAGATGACAGGATTTACAAAACCACATACACACGGAGACTGGATGTAAAAAAAAGCACATAAGTGCTTATTCCATTATCCTCGATATAAAAGAATAAAATATAAATAAAATAAATAAATAAAGCACACGGGTCCGAGTGGTTTTAGAGTCTCCTCCGAAAGACTCGACATTCGGTTCGAATTTTCGATCAAACTGGGAAGAAAAGGGCAAGGCTGGGAATCGAACCCAGAACCTCACGGGTTTGCTGTTTAGGAAGGTGAAGGTCGTAACCGTCCTGCCACCTTCTTTCTTACAGTTGATCTGTAAGGTGAGGTGTTTTTGAAAGCTGTTGTGCTTTTGAGTCATCTCAGATTGGGGAGGTGGGGAGGGGAGGGAGGGAGAGAGAGAGAGAGAGAGAGAGAGAGAGAGAGAGAGAGGAAGAGAGAGAGGAGAGAGAGAGAGAGAGAGAGAGAGTAAATGGATGGATGAAGGAATGATCTTTAGTATTACAAAGGTAAAGAGTTATAGAGTGAAAGAAAGAATTGTTCGACAAGAAAAAGAGAGAAATAGGTAGAGAAAGAAAGACACACAGATAAACACGCAGACAAAAAGACAGACAGAAAGACAGAGAGACAGACAGACACACAGAGACAGACAGCGAAAGATAGACAAAGAGCGTGTCCCTGACCTTATATACTGACGATTGGATTATTTGGGATAGACTGAACTTGATGAGGAGAGGAGCAAGAGACAGAAGAGAGTGAGAGAAGAGAGAGAGAGAGAGAGAGAGAGAGAGAGAGAGAGAGAGAGAGGAGAGAGAGAGAGAGAGAGAAATAGACAGGCAAAGACAGATAGACACGCAGAAACAGACAGACAGACAGAGACATATAGACACACAGACAGACAGACACGCAGAGACAGACAGCGAAAGATAGATAGACAGAGTGTCATGTCAGAGAGCATGTCCCTGACCTTTCATATACTGACGACCACAAGTGATCGTATACCACAGCTACCAAATATCACCCAATGCTAATTCATTGACCTCCCACCTCCATCTCTCCCTTTATCTGTAATCCTTCCTCATCCCCCCCCCCCCCCCCCCCCCACCCCTCTACCCCCCAGCCCGACTTCGTTGTGTAATATTGATACTGCTAGTTTATCTCTGACAGGTATCTTGTTTGATAATCTTAAAATGTTTGTAATAGTGAATGACTTGATTATGAGCCTGTTTAGTAGGGGTTTTATTGTTGTTTTCATAGAATCTGTATCATTTTTTTATGTTCCTATTATAAGTTTATTGGATTTTGTTTGAATTTATGGACATGTCAGAATATTTTAACATCATAACTACGTACAGATTCCTTCTTGCTGTAGTGTATACAATACTAATGAACACACACGCGCGCGCGCGCGCGCACACACACACACACACACACACCAAGCGAAAGGAAACATTGATTTTTTTAGCTTGGTTGGTGTGCTTACACCTAGACCATTCCGCTAAAGCCACAATGACGTCATGGTGATAATAAAGTCATAACTGTCGTCATTTGTGACGTCAACTACTTGCTGCTTGTGTTGCTAAGCTGCCAACTGGCTGGAATCATGTTCTAACAGTTGCAATTCTAAAATCGCCACGATATTTTGGGGGTGGTTTTTTGTTTGGTTGGTTGGGGTTTTTTGTTTTTTAGTTGGTTTTTTTTGTTTTTGGAAGGGAGGCTGGTGTTGGGTTTTTTGGTTTGGGTTTGGGTTGTTTTTGTTTGTTTTTGTTTTGTTTGGGTTTTTTGGTTGTTTTTTTTGTTGTTGTTTTTTTTGGGGGGGTATTCCTCGGCTAGCGCTGGAAGGTACACCAATAGTGAGATGTCTGCGCGTGCATCCGTTCCTCCCGCCCCCCCCCCCCCTCCCCTCACAACCACCACCACCACCACCACCACCATTTAGGTAGCTGCAATCCGACTTCGGTGATGATGTCTAACAACACGACGCCTGTGTGCGTGTGGGTTTTGTTTGTTTGTGTGTGTTAAGATGTTGTCGTTCGTTTCTGCCAGCGCCTTTCTTTGTCGAACGCTCAGACAGCAACTATTGTTGTCTGTCGTATGAGCGACAATGCGTTGTGCTGCCGTTAAGCGCCTGACAAGTCAGGCCCAGCACATCCTAATTTTTGGCGTGGGAGAGAACCGTTATCTGTTAAGTCTTTCTGGAAGACAAAAAAAAAAGGCAGGAGAATGTACCAAGAAGGCAGAAAATAGACAAGAAAGAAGTGACAGGAACAAAATGGAACAAGGCAGAAATAAAGAGAGGGATAGAAAAGAGGGAATTCCTAGCACAGAACTTCCAGAAGGTGAGGATGCTATTCATACAGACAGGCCCCCGGCATCCCCACGGGGAGATCAGTTCCTACCTGCAGGAAATTCGAAGGACTTCATCACAGACCACGCCAGCTAAAGCATGGGGGGTGAGGGGGGAACAGGATAGCCTGGGGTTGGTTAGAGCGTTGTGCATTGCGCTCGTGATCTGCTGACCCGGGTTCGATTCCTGTTCAAGGGGATATTTTCCTCTGGAGTTAACATCAGTGCCGACTCCACTCCCCCCCCCCACCCCCCCACCCCAAAAAGAAAAGTCCTTCGGATGAGACTACAAACCGAGGTCCCGTGTGCCAACGCACGTAGAACATCTTGCGCACACGTTAAAACCCGTTCCGCTTTTTGGAAGAGTAGGCCATTGTGTGCCGGTGGGAACGGTCGAAAAAATTTACAACACTACAAACACACGGATACAGAATTTTTATTTTAAAAAAAAAGCACACGAGTGCTTATTCCATTATCCTTAAGATAAAAGAATAGATTAATAAATAAAAAAGCAAGAAGGAAGGTGGCAGGTAAACTATGAGGTTCTGTCTTCGATCCCTGACCTTTTTCCTTTCTTCCCGAAATAAAAGAATAAAGAAATGAAATGAATAGATGAATGAAAGAAAAGAGAAGGAAAAGCAAACTACCATCCTACTTTTACTCTGTGAGGCAGTAGGTACAGAGTCTAGTGTACCCTCAGTTCACTTGCAATTTATTTTCACCAACAAATTGTACTTCTGACCATTTGCAAAGGTAATTAACAAACAGCTGATGTCAAGTTTCGCTTGCAGATAAATAGTAGCTATGATCATCCTACATAATTGAGAGAGAGAGAGGGGGGGGGGGAGAGATTTTATTTATTTATTTCATTTCATTCTTTTATATCGAGGATAATGGAATAACCACTTATGTGCTTTTTTTTACATCTAGTCCCCGTGTGTATGCGGGATTTGTGAATTCTGTCATCTGTTCCCACCGGCACACAATGGCCTACTCTTACGAAAAGTGGAACAGGATTTAACGTGTGCGCAAAATGTTCTGCGTGCGTTCGCACACGGGACCTCGGTTTATATTTGTTTATTTATTTTTATTTATATCGAGGATAATGGAATAAGCACTTACGTGCTTTTTTACATCCAGTCCCCGTGTGTATGCGGTTTTGTGAATTCTGTCATCTGTTCCCACCGGCACACAATGGCCTACTCTTACGAAAAGTGGAACAGGATTTAACGTGTGCGCAAAATGTTCTGCGTGCGTTCGCACACGGGACCTCGGTTTATATTTATTTATTAATTTTTATTTATATCGAGAATAATGGAATAAGCACTTACGTGCTTTTTTACATCCAGTCCCCGTGTGTATGCGGTTTTGTGAATTCTGTCATCTGTTCCCAACGGCACACAATGGCCTACTCTTACGAAAAGCGGAACAGGATTGAGCGTGTGCGCAAGATGTTCTGCGTGCGTTCGTACACGGGACCTCGGTTTATAATCTCATCCGAAGGACTTTTGAGGAGAGTGGAGTCGGCACTGATGTTAACTCCAGGGGAAAATATCCCCCCTGATCGGGAATCAAACCCGGGTCGTCAGATTACGAGCGCAATGTTCTAACCACTAGGCCCAAAGTCTCAGAGAGCGAGAGAGATCTCGCAGCCATTTTACAGATTCAAGCATATGTAAGCTATTCATACTCCAAACACACGGTACATAAAATATATGAAAAGCTTAAGGCCAGAACATACGGCACATTAAATGTTATGGAGAGTGAGAACATAACACCGCTGTGGTCGCAATCTGCAATTACGTTATTCGGTAATGACGTTAAAGGTCAAACGGCAACTCGTCATATGTTTCGTTGTAAGCCTGTTTACAGTTTCGTAGACTGATGAAAACGTTCAACATAAAAAAGGGATTTTTTTTTTGTCTCCATGTACAAGGTGTGCAAGACGTGCACATCACACACATGCATGCTGCCCCTCACTCTTGCCTCACTTTCCTCAATGTGTGCGTAACAACAACAATCTATTATTAGCTCTGCTGGTTAGATCAACTTTTGTCAACAATAATGCAGGAAAACTTGAGAGAA
>CM054147.1:5648747-5651247 GCA_028751875.1 Rapana venosa | reverse complement strand
TCTATTAAGAAGGCTTTGATATGTAAACTTATAGAATGAATACTTGAACAAAACTGTCTCTCCCAAAACAGTCAAATCCGCTTTGTACTGAAATATTTTTGCATCTTATTTAGCCATGATGATTGAATCAAAGATTTGTCATGTAAATCTTTCATCATCTGATAAACATTTGACGATAGCTTTTCAGACTGGATGTCAAGCACGCACGCACGCACGCACCACACACACACACACACACACACACACACACACACACACACACACACACACACACACACACACCACTCACAATACCCTCTGTCTCTCTGTCTCTCTGTCTCTGTCTCTGTCTCTCTCTCTCTCTCTCTCTCTCTCTCTCTCTCTCTCTCTCTCTCTCTCTCTCTCTCTCTCTCTCTCTGTGTGTGTGTTTTGTGTGGTGTGTGTGTGTGTGTGTGTGTGTGTGTGTGTGTGTGTGTGTGTGTGTGTGTGTGTTGTGTGTGTGTGTGTGTGTAGAGATAGATAGACAGACAGATAGACAGACAGACAGACAGATATAAACCAAATGACGGTTGTAGGACAATTTGACGGATCGGCTCAGCTTCAATTTAAGATGCAAGAAGCCATAAAAGACATCCGTTTCATAGTTATTTACTTAGTATCTTGTCACTTGATACATTGCTTTAATATTTCGTGTAAACTTTACAGCCTTTAAATTATTTTTCAAAGTCTTCATTAAAGAGGTATTCTAATATCAGTCGTGAATTATTTTAATGTCTACATTAGAGAGTAATTCGGCCCTCTCAAGTACCTATACACATAAATTTTCTTTCTTTTTTAAAGTGATTTCAACGAGGATTTTAAGTCAGCGACTTAACAAAAAATCTTCAAGCAGTTTTTCTCCAAGATTTTGCATGGTTTTTTGTTGGGTTTCTTTTTTTTCGGGGTGGGGGGAGGAGGGGGTATGGAGGAGAGGGGGGGGGGGGGGGGGGCGGGGGATAAGAAACACGATGAATTCCTAGGGCAACAAACAGTAGCTTTGCGTCTCCGATTTTGAAGTCGACTATTGCGACACAGGTAAAGAGCTTTCCGAAAATAGCTGCAGCTTTACTTTGTTTGTTTGTTTCTTTGTTTGTTTGTTTGTTTGTTGAAAAGTCTGCGCAGAACTTTCTAAATAAATACTGGATGAATAGTTTCTAAATGTTAAGAGACTGGTTTAAAATACACACACAGACGCACACACAGACACACACACACACACACACACACACACACACACACACACACACACGCCCGCGCGCGCGCGCACTGTCTCTCTCGCTCAGAATATCTCGCACATACAGTGACCTGTTGTACCTTTTGAAAGAGTATGAACAGATGATAGATTTTACTAAACTGCATGCGCACGGGGACTGCATATAGAAAAAAGCACATCAGTACTTATTCCATTCGATGCACACACACACACACACACACACACACACACACACACACACACACACACACACACACACACACACACACACACACACACACACACACACACACGTGCAATACGAGCATGTGTGAACTGGTTTGAAGCGGCATGGATAAATTTATCAAGGAGTATTTGTGTGAGTGTGTGTGTTTTATTTTATTTTTTATTTTTTTTATTTTTATTTTATTCTTTTATATCGAGGATAATGGAATAAGCACTTACATGCTTTTTTACATTTAGTCCCCTTGTATATGCGGTTTTGTAAATTCTGTCGTGTGTGTGTCAAAGTCAAAGTCAAAGTAAAACTTTTATTTTCAGATGGTACATTGAATAAGCAGTGCATTTGTGTTTTTTTCATCAAGCCATCTATCTAAAGAAAAAAAATAGAGAGAGAGAGAGAAAAGATAATATATGTGCAGACATAGAATAAAAACCTAATCAATGATAAACCATACAAATCAAACCAGAGAAGACAATAATATATGCATACATGGAATTAAAAACAAAACAAAACAAACTCAACAATGTTAGACCATACAAATCAAACAAATAAAAAATCTCCTGAAAATATATCCACCATAATACAAACAAACAAGCGACGAAAAAAAAACCCCAAAACAAACAAAGAAGACAAAACAAAATAAAAAAGACACCTCCAACTCCTTCCCCCTCCACACACACACACACACACACACAAAACACACACACACACACACACAACACACACACACACATACACACACACATACACACACACATACATACATACATACATACATACATACATACATACATACATACATACATACACAGATACATACAAAAACCTCCAACCACACAAACAACTGAACAAAATAAAACAAAAAAGACACACACAAAAACAACCACAACAAGCAAATAAACAACAAACACACACATAGACATACACAACAACAACTAAAGCAACAATAACAAACATACAACAACAATAACAGCCACCCCAAAAAAAGTAAATAACAATATAGAGCTAACAAAAGACCCCCAAAAAAGTCCAAAATACCCCTCTCC
>CM054147.1:5641247-5643747 GCA_028751875.1 Rapana venosa | reverse complement strand
AGTATGACAGAAATAAACAAAGTATGAAGAAATAAACAAGAAGTATGACAGAAATAAACAAAGTGTGACAGAAATAAACAACAAAGTATGACAGAAATAAATAAACAAGATAAAGAATACAAGAAATCAAACAAACAAAGTATGACAGAAAAACAAAAGTATGACAGAATGAACAAACAAGTAGACAAATAAACAAGTATTAGCAAAATCAACTGGATAAACAAGGACAGAATAGAACAAAGCTATGACAGAATAACAGAGGTATGAAGAGAATAACACAAGTATGACAGAAATAAAGCAAAGGTTGACAGAAATACAAACAAAGTATGAAGAAATAAATAGCAGAAGAAGTATGACAGAAATAACAACAAGTATGACAGAGAACAATAAGGGAGAAGAATGAGAACAGAGAATAGACACAGTTGGCAGAACACTGATAAAGAGGGAGAAGACGTTACAGAACTTAGAAGGGTTGAAGAGACTTCAGTGAATGGAGTAAGACTGTATAGATGTCAGAAGAGAGAGGGGGGGAGGAGATTAGAGAAGGAGAGAGAGAAGACATAGATGGGAGAGAGAGAGACAGAGACAGGACAGGAGAGAGACTTAGAGAGGGGGAGAGAGACTTAGAGAGGGGGAGGAGACTTAGAGAGGAGGAGAGAGACTTAAGATGGGAGAGAGAGGACTTGAGAGGGGGAGAGAGACTTAGAGAGGGGGAGAATGAGAGAGAGAGGAGGGGGGGAGAGAGACTTGAGAGGGGGAGAGAGACTTAGAGAGGGGAGAGAGACTTAGAGAGGGGGAGAGAGACTTAGAGAGGGGAGAGAGACTTAGAGAGGGGGAGAGAGACTTAGAGAGGGGGGGAGATGAGGACTTAGAGAGGGGGAGAGAGACTTTGAGAGGGGGAGAGAGACTTAGAGAGGGGGAGAGAGACTTAGAGAGGGGGAGAGATTGAGAGGGGGGGAGCTTAGAGAGGGGAGAGAGAGAGAGGGGGGGAGAGAGACTTAGAGGGGGGAGAGAGAGAGGAGAGCTTTGAGAGGGGGAGAGAGACTTAGAGAGGGGGAGAGGACTTGAGAGGGGGAGAGAGAGGGGGGAGAGAGACTTGAGAGGGGGAGAGGGAGACTTGAGAGAGGGGGAGAGAGACTTAGAGAGGGGGGAGAGAGACTTAGAGGAGGGGGAGGGAGAGACTTTGAGAGGGGGGAGAGAGAACTTAGAGAGGGGGAGAGAGAACTTAGAGATGGGGAGAGAGACTTAGAGAGGGGGAGAGAGACTTGAGAGGGAGGAGAGAGAGTTAGAGGGGGGGAGAGAGACTTAGAGAGGGGGAGAGAGACTTGAGAGGGGGAGAGAGACTTAGAGAGGGGAGAGGGGGGGGAGGAGACTTAGAGAGGGGGAGAGAGACTTAGAGAGGGGGAGAGAGACTTAGAGAGGGGGGGAGGAGAGACTAGAGAGGGGAGAGAGCGAGAGGGGGGGAGAGACTTAAGAGGGGGAGAGAGGGGGGAGAGAGACTTTGAGAGGGGGAGAGAGACTTTAGAGGGGAGGGGAGGGGGGAGAGACTTAGAGGGGGGGAGGGAGAGACTTTGAGAGGGGGAGAGAGACTTAGAGAGGGGGAGGAGAGAGACTTAGAGAGGGGGAGAGAGACTTAGAGAGGGGGAGAGAGACTTTTGAGAGGGGGAGAGAGACTTAGAGAGGGGGAGAGAGACTTAGAGATGGGGAGAGAGACTTAGAGAGGGGGAGAGAGAGGACTTTGAGAGGGAGAGAGAGGAGGGGGGGAGAGAGACTTAGAGAGGGGGGAGAGAGACTTTGAGAGGGGGAGAGAGACTTAGAGAGGGGGAGAGAGACTTAGAGAGGGGGAGAGAGACTTAGAGAGGGGGAGAGAGACTTAGAGAGGGGGAGGGAGAGAGGGGGGGAGAGAGACTTAGAGAGGGGGAGAGAGACTTTGAGAGGGGGAGAGAGACTTAGAGAGGGGGAGAGAGACTTTGAGAGGGGGAGAGAGACTTTGAGAGGGGGAGAGAGACTTAGAGAGGGAGAGAGAGAGAGAGAGAGAGAGAGAGAGAGAGAGAGAGAGAGAGAGAGAGAGAGAGAGAGAGAGAGAGATGACAATGACAATGACAAATTCTTTTATTTCGAGGATAATGAATAAGCACTCATGTGCTTTTTTACATCCAGTCCCCGCCCGTAGGGATACATCTTGTTAATAACCCAACAAGAGAGAGAGAGAGAGAGAGAGAGAGAGAGAGATTTTTTTTTTTTTATTTCGAGGATAATGAATAAGCACCCGTGTGCTTTTTTTCCATCCAGTCCCCGCCCTTAGGGATACATCCTGATAGCAAAATAAGCCCATTACTCAAGAGAGAGACAGACAGAGACACAGAGACAGGCAGACAGACAGACAGAGACACAGAGACAGGCAGGCAGGCAGACAGACAGACAGACAGACAGAGAGACAGGCAGACAGACAGACAGAGACACGGAGACAGGCAGGCAGACAGACAGACAGACAGAGAGA
>CM054147.1:5611247-5613747 GCA_028751875.1 Rapana venosa | reverse complement strand
ACAGACAGACAGAGACAGACAGACAAAAAACAGACAAAAACAGAAAGAGAGACAGACAGACAGACAGAGACAGACAGAGACAGATAGACAGAGACAGAAAGACAGAACAAAAACAGACAAAAACACATAAAAAAAACAGAGAGGCAGAAACAGAGACAAACAGACAGACAGAGAATTAATAGGATAAAAATCGAGGCCATGGCCTAATTTGATTCCACTCAGCACTTGCCCAGTCATGCCCAGAGAGTGGAAAGGAGGGAGAGAGTGTTGTTGTTGTTGGTTTTTTTATAGGCCAAAACCCAGAGACTGTTTGAGATCAGAGAAGAAGAAGAAAAAACAACAAACTACAGTCTTTAACGTGTTTCTCTTCTCTTCGCTTGGTCGGTCAGTTTCTCCAAGTTTCTCTTCTGCCTCTTCTTGGTCAGAGAGGCTGCCCCAGGTTGTCAGAGACTTTCAGTCTCTCGACTTCAAAATCTTCTTCCGAGAGATTCTTTTTGTCTTTAAAAAAAAATTTTTTTGTTGGCTTCCTTGGCTATATTAGGACACCGAGGTTCACAAATGGTGAGATTTTTGCGAATGTTCCCCCCCCCCCCCCCCCCGCCCCCATCCCTTACTATTAAGGTAGCCGCATTCTGACTTCGGGGATGATGTCTAAACACGGCAGCAGAATGCATGCGTGCTTTTTTTTTTTATTCTGTCATTGACACTGGAAAAAATGATGTACTATCATCGACACTGTAAAAATGATGTACTATCATCGACACTGTAAAAATGACGTACTCACATCGACACTGTAAAAATGACGTACTCACATCGACACTGTAAAAATGACGTACTCACATCGGCACTGTAAAAATGACGTACTCACATCGACACTGTAAAAATGACGTACTCACATCGACACTGTAAAAAAAAAAAAAAAAAAAAAAAGGCGTACTCACATCGACACTGTAAAAATGACGTACTCACATCGACACTGTTAAAAAAAAAAAATGATGTACTCACACCGACACTGTAAAAATGACGTACTCACATCGGCACTGTAAAAAAGACGTACTCACATCGACACTGTAAAAATGACATACTCACATCGACACTGTAAAAATGACATACTCACATCGACACTGTAAAAAAAAAAAAAAAAAAATGATGTACTCACATCGACACTGTAAAAATGACGTACTCACATCGGCACTGTAAAAAAGACGTACTCACATCGACACTGTAAAAATGACATACTCACATCGACACTGTAAAAAAAAAAAAAAAAAAATGATGTACTCACATCGACACTGTTAAAACGACGTATTCACATCGACTGAGTAAAAAATGTACTATCATCGACACTGTAAAAAAAAAAAATATTTAAAATGATTGACTATCATCGACACTGATTTTTTTAAAACCAAAAAATGTACTATCATCGACACTGTACAAAAAAATTTAATATTTAAAATGATGTATTATCATCGACACTGTAAAATGTATGACTATCATCGACAGTTTTTTTTAAAAAAACACTGTACTATTATCGGCACTATTTTTTTTTAAAAACCACTGTATTATAATCGACACTGTTAAAAAAAAAAAAGTACTATCATCGACACTGTAAAATGATTGTCACTGACACTGTAAAAAATTATTGTCATCGACACTGTAAAAAAAATGACGCACAATCATCAACACTATAAAAATAACGTTGTATCATCGCGCCTTCCCCCCCCCCCCCCCCCCCCCTCCACGTGAAAATGACGTTACTCTCGTCGACACCATAAAAATGACGTACAATCATCAACACCATTTTAAAAAATGCCGTACTATCATCCACACCATAAAAATGACGTACTATCGCCGACACCATTTAAAACATGACGTTACTGTCATCAACACCGGGAACAATGACGTTACTGTCATCAACACCGTAAAAATGACGTTACTATCATCAACACCTTTTTTTTTTTAATGACGTACTATCGTCCACACCATAAAAATGCCATTACTATCATCAACACCATAAAAATGCCGTTACTATAATCAACACCATTAAAAATGACGCTACTGTCACCCACACCATTTAAAATGACGTTACTATCATCAACACCGTTAAAAATGACGTTACTATCATCAACACCGTTTAAAAAATGACGTTACTATTATGACGTTACTATCATCAACGCCGTTTTGTTTTTAAAAACTGACGTTGTTAGCGCCACTGCCGCTGTTGCAGCTCGGTGACTGGCAAGTCGCTGTTCGAGCAGATCCACATGCAGAGGGAGCGCATGTCGCTGCACACGCGCGTGCAGATCCTGCAGGGGGTGGCGCAGGGCATGGGCTACCTGCACGCCAAGGGCATCGTGCTGCGCAAGCTGAACACCGCCAACATCTTCCTCTGCCCCAGGGTCAAGGTCTCCGCCATTGACTTCAGCCTGCCCGAAGCCAGACACAACAGGTCAGCGCTGAGGGATGGTGTTGGGGGGAGGGGTGGGGGGGACAGAGTGGG
>CM054147.1:5511247-5591247 GCA_028751875.1 Rapana venosa | reverse complement strand
ACTCCCCTTTCCCAAACACCCCCTCCCCTAAACAAACATACAACCCCCAAATGTCCAGACTAAATGCAAGCAGTCGCGCGCGCGCGTGCACACTAACACACCACCACACACACACATACACACACATACACACACACTTTCACGCACGTATAGAGACGCATGCACACCACACACACACACACGCACTCTCTCACACATAACACTCACACACCACATAATACACACAAACACACACACATCACTCACACACACACACACACACACACACCACACACACCACACACACCACACCCCACATACTGGAATACATATCCATTCGCTAGGCACTTTTCCTCACCTTACAAGATAATGACACATGTCATAATTTTAAAATATCATAAACCGTACATTTGTACAGACAAACCAGAATAAACATTATTTGATGTACGAGAAGCAAGCACAAAGCATCAAGTAAAAATGACCAGTCCTAACCTCAGCTATTTCAACAATAAACACACAGAACTAGCTTTCTTTCGCTCTCATCTGCACACACTGTGAATGGGCGCTCATAACTACTCATGACACACACATACCACACATACACACACATATACACACACAATATTCATGCATGCGTATCCTGATACACATTATTAGAATTGATACAAAAGTCACAGAAGTAATGATTGTCCACAGAACATTGCAAATTAACATCCATACCATTTCTGCTTAACAACAAATTATAAACCCATACATCTTTTAAAGGGGGGAAAAATCAGACAAGTTCATTGTACGTTAAACAAAAATCAAAACAAGCAAGGGCACACACACACACACACCACACACACACAATTATAATTCAAGCAAGCTCACTAATGTCAGTTACAGAGTGAGAGATAGAGGAGTTGAGAGAGAGAGAGAGAGGAGAGACGAGAGAAGAGGTGGAGAGAGAGGATAATTTGGTATAATGCTAGGGAGGATAATGTACTTGTTTCCAACAGTTCAATTTGTGGATTTTTATTTTTGATGCATTAGTGGATTGAAAAAATGACTTTTTGAATGTTTGTTAATGATTGGAGTTGTCTTAATGGTTCAGGACTGGGATGTTCCACAGCATATGGGCTGAGTAAGTAAGCTGATTAGAACAAATCTATTCTTGGGATGGGGAACATGGCTTTTCGGTATTTCTGGAATGATTCATTGGGAAACTTGTACTTTCAAGTATGAGGGAAAAGTCCTGTCATTATCTTAAACATCATGATGCCTTTGTTAAAAATCTTAGTCTTTGGTGTAGGGGGAGAATATTTTACTGGGTTTAATCCACTTCTAGTAAGGTTTTAAGGTAGTCTTCTAAGAGAACCAGTTTGGTTAAAGAGCTCGTTTATACAGACTTACATATGGTTCATAGTGTTTGCACTAGCTAGAATCCCACAGGGTTGGAAGCCATAAATCTTATTGAGGATTGTATATAAGCTTGAAAGAATAGTTTTCTTGAATATGAAAGTCAAGAAAAATGTTGATTTAGTCAGGTGGTATACTCTTTTGAGGAATGTATTTGCACAAGTGGATTGTGATGGTACCAGCTGAGATTTCATCAATGTTACTCCTAGAACTTTGTGGTGAGAGGCTTGTTCTATTGTTTTCCTTTTTCAATATGGATTGGAGAAAATTTATTTTGATAGATTTTGTGCTTTTGTCTGGTAGTGATAAGCATGCTTTTTGTTTTTGGGGTGTATAGACATGTGATTTTGTTCAGTCCATTTCGACAAGAATCATCAGTGCTTATTTTGCAATGTCTTTGCAAGAGTGTTAATGTTCAGTATGCTTGTATGTATGGTTGTGTAGTCAGCAATAAGTTTATCATTTTAGATTTGATATGGAGAGAGGAAGGTCATTTATGTATAAGGAAAAGAGAATTGGTCCTAAGATGGATCCTGTGTTGGTTATCCATAATGAATGGGTTTTTTAGTGTGGAATGTGGACGTAGCTATTGAAACACTTTGTTGCCTGTTTTGTAAGATAAGAGCAAAGAAGTTCAAGAGTATTTGTAGAGAGTTATTAAAGTCATTGCTTTGTAATGAGAAGTCTTCGGTCAATTGTTTCTTAGCTTTTTTTGAAATCTACAAAATAATACTCCACTAAATTATTGTCATTAATGTTAGACAGGCAATTGTCTACAAGATAGTTGTTAATGCCGTATGGCACGGAGTGATTTTTTCTAATTCCAGACCTGATTGGGTGAAGTTAAGTTGTTAATATCTATATGGATGGACTATGTGTTTATTCATTAAGTTTTTCCAAGGGTTTTGAAAGGTTAGATACAATTGAGATTGGCCTATAATTTGTGGGATCAGAAGTGTCTCCAGACTTGTGGATCGGATTCACTTAGCTGTTTTGAAGGGTTTGGGAAATAGTTCTTTGAAGGACAAAGGTTATTAGATATGTGTCAGAGTGTCTGTATACTGGAGCTGAGAGTTTCAGTATTCTGCCATCTATTCATCAAGACCACGCGTACTTGATTGTTTGAGGTTTGGTCCAGGTATCGTAGACCTCAGATACAGATATGAATGGTATGTGGTGGTTTGATGGACTTCGCTTTTCTGGCTGAATTGTTTTAGTTCATTGAGATCATTGGCTTCGATTTATCCATGGTTAATTATGGTTAGATGAAATATTAATGAAACGTGATTGTTTAGTTTTTCAGCAGAAATATCTTTAATTACGTTAGATTTGGAGACAATTGAGTATTTTGTTATTTGATTGATTGCCTTCCATACAGTCTTTGAATTTTGTTGGGATGAAGGAGTAGATCTTGGAAATATTATTCTTTTCTCTTGCCGTTTTTGTGAATTTATGCATTCTTTATTTTTTTGCCTCCTACATAATATTATGTTCTTTTAAGAAATCTATAGATTGCATGCTTCTTTCTTGTTCCTTTGTAATCCAAGGTGGTTTGCGGACATGTTTGATCCATATGGTTTATAATGGGGCATGTTTGGTTATAGATTTCAGTAAAAAAATTTTATCCTGATTCTCAATGGGCACTGGTCTGGATCAGTAATATTGAATGTTTCCGAGAGCATGGAAAACTGCTTAACTCTAGTAAGAAAAGCTGCTCATTAAATTTTGCAAAAGAGCGATAGGTTATAGTTTTATGGCCAGGTTTAGGAATTTTTTGTTCTTCTTTTTGACCCTGTGGTACAGACTGGGTACGGGTCGCTACCAGTTGTGTACAGGGACCAAGTTTCTATGATGTTTTTAGGGTCTGTACATAGCTGTGATCAATGATTTATGATTCGTTAGAATTTGATGGACCTCTTGTGGGTGAAGTTACTAATTGGTGAAGGATTGAAATGAGTTAATAACTTGGGTCCATTGGTTGTTTACTTTTGCTAGGTCAATATTAAAAATCACTAGTAAGTTAATTTCCCTAGATTCTAATAGGACTACGTTCATCATGGAGTCAAACTTGTCTATCCAATTTTTCTTTCTGTTGGATTTCTGTAGCAAGATACCCCATTTATAAGAGGAGCTGCGCTTTTATAGCTACATTCGATCCTGATGGATTCTACTTCATAACGTTCAAGATGGAAGACGTTTGAACGTTTCAGATCACTAATATACAGATTAGAGGACCGTTTCTTTGGGCTTTTGCGGATCTTTTCGCATGATTTTTTATACTGAATGGAAATGTCAGTGTTGGTTATGTGTTCTGAAGTCTTGACTCGGAAAAAGTCCTAGTGAGTAATGAAATGGTTTGCTTGGTTTGTGATGAGTCTTGATTATTATCTTCGATTTTATTGACTGCTTGGTTTATAATTGGTGCAAATTCGTAAGCCATCCTTGGATGAGGGATATCTGATTTGTGTCTTGAATACATCTATTAAGTTAGTTTCGTGGAGGAAGTATTAATGTGTACAAGTTGGTGAAGATAAGGATGAAAAAGAGAAGACAATGAATAATAATTAATAATAATAGGAGGGGGAAGTTGAATACTGTTAGGGGTTATAGTGGTGGGAATGGGTGAAGAGAGGAGTAAATCTATTACCACTCTGTAGCACACAATGTGTATATAACTCAATTCAGTCTGCAGTAGGTCTGACGAGAAAAAAATAAAAATAAAAATAAAATAATAATATAAAATAAAATAAAATAAATAAACAACTACAGGGGGCGTTGGCTTGGTTACCGACGAGAAAGGGAGATCTTTTTAACAGGAAAAACCAGAAACAAAACCAAAAAACAAAAAAAATCACAAAAAAACCCCTAAAAAGACAACATAAAAAATAACCCCAAGCAAACAACAACAACAAACCCAAACGCATCCAATCACCCTCAACAAGCGAGCGAGACAATACAGTAAAAGCACCTGTAAATAAAAGATGCCAGAACTTTGTATAAATAAGCACACTACATCAGCACAGTTCCTGGAAAATTATGATTTTAAAAGATAATTAAAAGTAATAATAAAAAAAAAGTAAGAACAAATAAAAAAAATAAAAATAAAATAAATATAAATAGAAAGGAGATAGGAACGTGATGAGCAAATCAGCACTGTTCCTGAAAGTTGGCCCTGGACGGAATTGCCCTGATTTGCCCCTGTCACTTTTTGCTTCACACTGCGAAATCTTTGAATTGTATATAAGTTTGAAAAATATTTTTCTTGAATAAAGTCAAGAAAATGTTTGATTTTGTCATTTGGTATACTCTTTGAGCTGTATTTGCACAGAGGGGTATGGAAGGTAAACCCAGTTTTGAGATTTTCTATTTTTTTCCCCTTTTCTTTGTGGGGGGGTTTTTTATTGTTTTCCTTTTTAATAGGATGGAGAAAAAATTTTTTAGTAGATTTTTTGGGCTTAGAAAGAGTAAAAGGAAGGAGATTTGAGAAAGGGGGAGGAGAGAGAGATGAGAGGAAGAGAGTGAGAGAGGGGGAGAGGGAGGGAAGAGAAGAGAAAGAGAGGGGGAGAGAGAAGAGAGAGAGAGAGAAGAAGAGAGAAAAAGGTGGCAATGGTAAACGTTTTCCTGCCAACAAGTAAAACCGTGAGGTTTTGGGTTCGTTTTCCCCCCCGTCTTTTTTCCCCATTTTGATAAAATCGAACTGAATGTAAAAATCCTTCGGTTTGAATAAACCGAGGCCCCGTGTGCGAACGCATGCAGAACATCTTGGCACAAAGTTTAAAAACCCGTTTCCCCTGTTCGAAAGAGTAGGCCATTGTGTGCTGGGAACAGAACAAAAGTTACAAAAACCCCATACAACCCGGGGCTTGATCAAAAAGCACAGAGTGTTTTCCTTATCCTCGATTAAAATAATAAAAATTTTTTTTTTAAAATATCATCTGAGCTTTTATTTGTTTCTTTTCAGTTCAGCGTATATAAATTCCAAATTCTTCTTCTTCCTTCTTCTTTTTCTTCTTTTTATTTTTATTATTTTATTATTATTATTATTTTATTTTTTTGTTTATTATTTTGTTTTGTTGTTTTTGTTTTTATTAATTTTATTATTATTAGGCAGAAAAGGGAGGGGGGGGTTGTCAAGTCAACCGGGCCCCCCTATGACGGGGGACTATGAGATGGATCGATCAGATCAGATTACATTGTCAACAAGTCGCTTCTGCAACTAAAACTGAAATTCGGTGGATTTGTTTTTTTGTTTTTTAGACCATTTTTTTCTTTTTTGGGTATGATTTATTATTTGAATTTTTGGAGAAAGTGCTCGTTGAAAACTTTGCAATCCTTCAAAACCCCGGGATTTGGCCAAAAAACTGAGTAATTTTTGTCGTTTTTTTTTTTCCCCCCCACTTTTATTGTAAAAAATCGTCGATAAGAAAAATTTAAAAATAAGTGAAAGGTGTTTTTGTATTAAAAATCGTTGTTAAATTTTTTTTCTGGTGTGGTGTTTTGTGTGTTGGTGGGGGTTTGTGTGGGGTTGTGTGTGTGTGTGTGTGTGTGTGTGTGGTGTTTGTGTGTTTTTCTTTTTTTGTAATTTTTTTTCTTTCTTTTCTTTATTAAATTGCATTTTCCCAGTGTCAATTTTTTTTCATAACGTGCGTGATACCGGGTTTTTTTCTCACATCTGTTGTTTTTTGTTGATTTGTTTTTTTGGGGGGGCTGGGTGAAAAGGGGGCTCTTTTCAGTTAACCCCAGTTTCCTATCAACACTGTTTTTTTCCTTGTCTCCCTTTCCCTGTCCTCTTTTTCTGTCGTTTTCTGTCTCGTACTCTCCCTGTCGTGCCCCCCTTCTCTCTCTCCTCTCTCACTCCCCTTTTCTCTCCTCTCTCCTCTCTTCCCCTCTCTCTCCCCTCCCCTCTCTCTCTCTCTTCCCCTTCTCTCTCTCTTTTTCCTCTCTCTTTTCCCTCTCTCTTTTTCTGGGTCTTTTTTTTCCCCCCTGTCTCAGTTTCTCTCTCTCTCTCTTCCATTTCCTCCTCCTCTTGCCCTCCTTTTTTTTCCTGTGTGTGTGTGTTGTGTGGGGTGTGTGTGTGTGTGGGGGTTTGTGTTGGTGTGTGTTGTGTGGTGTGTGTGTGTGTGTGTGTGTTGTGTGTGTGTGGGGTTAACGGTGGTGCATGTTCATGATCGTTCTTTTGTGCATCTCTCTTTTTCTTTTTCGGGGTTACTTTCTTTTTTTTTTTTTAAAAAAAAAAAAAATTTTAACCTTGTGTGTGTGCGTGCGTGCGTGCGTGGGCCGTGCGGCGTGCGTGTGTGTGTGTGTGTGTGGTATGTGTGTTGGTCGTGTGTGTGTGGTGGTGTGTGTGTGCCACTGCTTGGGGGTGGAGGGGGGGGGGGGGGGGTTTATCTGATTTAACAATTCTCAGAATTAAGACGCGAAGAATATTTGTTTAGTTCTGGGGGACATCAGGAAACTTTTACGAAACCCTTTTCTGCGCGCGCGCGCGCGCGTGGGGTGGGGTGTGTGTGTGTGGTGTGTGTGTGTGTGTGTTGGGTGTGTGGTGTGTGGTTTTGTGTGTGTGTTGTGTGTGTGTTTTGGTTTGTGGGTGTGTGTGTGGCTTTGTTTCGTTTTCGTTTTGTTTTGTTTTCTTTGTTTGTTTTGTTTTGTAGAGCAGGGGGGAAAGAATGGGGAAGAATTTTTTTGCAGTAAAAGAAAAAAAGTTTTTGGAAATTTTCCAGTTTCTTTTTTGTGTCCTTGTTGCTTGCTGGGTTGCTGCCTTCTTGCTGTTCTCTGGTGTCTCTTTGGGGGGGGGGAGGGGGGGGGGAAGAAACGACTAACAAATTATATGGGAATTTTTACTTTTGGGCCCGTCCCTTTTTTACCCGTTTTAGTCTCTTTGCCCGCGGCTGTCTTTTTCTCTCCTCTCTTTTTTCTCTTCTCCTTTCCCCCTTTTCCTCTCTTTTTCTCTCTTCTCTCTTCTCTCTCTCTCTCTCTCTCTCTTTTTCTCCTTCTCTCTCTCCTCTCTCTCTCCTCTCCTCTCCTTCTCCCCTCTCTTCCCCCTCTCTCCTCTTGCAGTATGTGTCGTATGGTGTGTGACTGTATTCTGAAAAAAAAATTTGTCATTTTATTTGTCATTCTCTCTTCTCTTCTTCTCTTTCTCCTTCTCCTCTTCTCTCTCTCTCTCTCTCTCCTCTCTCTCCTCCTCTCTCTCCCTCCCTCCCTGCAGTATGTGTCCGATTTAACAGGTACTGTGATGTGTGTGTGTCCTTTTTGTCTGTGAGAGTGTGCATACACATCATGACGCTCACGCGACGCACATGCTGTGTTCTCATTTTGGGGATTTGTCTCCATTTCGTTTTTGCCTTTTATTTCCTATCAAACATCCATGTTTTAAACTTTTGCATTTAGGGTGGGGTATTGACACTGACAATTTTTAAAACGGATGGGTCGGGATCTAAGGCAAGGGACCTGCCCGGAAAAACCCTTTTCCCTAGTGGGTAGAAAGGCAGTGCCCGGGCTTTCCTGTGCTTGTCACTCTGCAGCAGGGGTCTGCCCCTGGCCTCAGCCGAACGTTCCCACTTTAGGGCAGCTCATCAGAAAATTTATTTTAAGAAAAATTTTTCAGATTTTCTAAAATAAAGGCAAGAGAAAGGATGGGAAGGGGGAAAAGGCATGGAGGGGAAAAGGGAAAAGAGGTGAGGGGAAAAACAGAAACAAAGGGGGTAATAGAAAAAGGGGAAAAATTTTAGCTTAGAATTTCTGAAGGTGGGGATGGTATTTTCATGAAAGTCCCCCAACTTCCCACGAGGGGCAGAAGCCAAAAGTCTGGGTTCCGTCAGGGGCGGGTTTTTCCCCCTTGGAAAAGGTAAAGGGGCCCTAACTTATGTGGGGTTTAGGGGGGCGAGGCTCAGAGACCTGCTTCTCAAAGGCCCCCCCTATTGAGGGGGGCGCCCATCTCCTCCCCTCGTGCTTTACCTTCCCCGACCCCAAAGAGGCGGTACCCTTTTTAAAGGGGTGAAATGGGGGGGCTGTACTAACCAACCCACAAACTACCCCCAATTCCACCTCAAATCTTTCCCCCCCCACTGAGCTACCCGCCCGCCCAAAACTTTTTCCCCCCACTGCCCGGGGGGGTGATGGCTGGGTGCTAGACTTTCGATGATACTTAAAAAACATTTTAAACCGAGGCCCCCGGGGCAAAACGACTTGGGGCATGTAAAAGAAACCGGCGCAAATAGAGTTTTCCTTTGGGAAAAAAAATTGAGCAAAAAAACCCCTCCAATAGGGGAAAAAATAAAATTAATGTGACAGGAAAAGAACAAAAAATGGGTGGCCTGGGCTTTTGGGGACCGCTTTTCCCACTGAGAGCAAAACCGAATTTCACACACAAAAATCTGCGTGACTGAAAGGGGGCCAAACACAAATAATAAGAAGGGGTTTCCCCCGTGGGATCCCGGGGGGACTGTAGTTTAAATAAATCCCCCTTCTGAAAATTATTGTTTGGGTTTTCCCCTCTTTTCTTCCTCTCTTTGTTTTTGCCTTTTCCTTTTTCTTCAGGTCCCCCCTTTTTTGTCTTGTGATCCCCCTTCTTACCCATTCCCCGTTTGGCCTTTTTTTTAAAAAGATTTAAGAGATAACAATCTTCTCCCACCCCGAGTTGGGATATGCGGGCCTGACCATGGGGAGCTTGCCAGCGAAACGATTTTGTTATCAAAAAGACAACATTGTTGCTGGTCGCGTTCGACGACGACGACAAAGAAAAAAGAAGAAGACCGATAGATTGTTTTTTGGTTTTGTTATACTTAGTGTTGGCTTTTTCCCGTGACCTTTGGTGCAGGCTAGGGGGGAATGACTGCAGAAAAGGCAAAAATTGTTAAGAATTTTTGTGTTTCTGTATATCACAATCTTGCTTTTCTGTAGCTTTTGGGGGAGGGTGGGGGAAACCTTTTTGGGTGTTTTTGTCTGTCGTCGCCCCCTTTTCCTCTCTCTCCCCCCCTCTCTCTCTCTCTCTCTCACTCCCACCAACCACACATACAACACATACAGAGGACGCACACACACACACACACACACCAAAATCCACACGGGTGCGTGCTTTTTGGTGTTGTTGCGGGGTTTTGTGGGTGTGTGTTGTGTGTGTGTGTGTGCGTGCTGCGTGTGTGTGTGTGTGTGTGTGTGTGGTTGTTGTGTGGTGTGGGTGTGTGTTGTTGTGGTGTGTGTGTTTTGTGTGGTGTCATAGAAAATGCTTAGTTTATTTTTATTGTGTTGTTAAGAAACGTTATGTCGGGTTCAGAAAGGTTTATCCCTCCATTCCCCGGGGTCACCTCCCTACGTGGCCCGGGAGTTGCTGAGGACCTCAGGGTTATCCCCCTAGACGGCCCCATGTCGCCCCTTTCCCAGAGTCCGATGTGTTCCCCTTTGGGTGGGGGGTGTGTCCCCCCGGGCTGGCTGGCTGGCTGGTTTTTTCTGGCGGTTGTGTTTTGTCCTGCATCTGTTTACGCTGTCTTGCAGTTGTCTGTCTGTCTTGCAGTCTGTCTGTCTTTTTCGGTCTTCAGTTTCTTGCAGTCTGTCTTGCTGTCTGTTGTCTTCTTGCAGTCTGGCTGTTGTTTTTCGTCGGCTGTCGACGGGCTGGGGGCTGTCGTCTTGGTCTGGCTGTCTGGCGGACGGGTGGCTGTATGTCTGTTTTGCAGTCTGTCGGGCTGTCTTGCAGTTGGTCTTGCATCTGGGCTGTCTGATTAGCTGGGCTGGCTGGCTTTCTTGCGTCTGTCGGGTGGTGGCTGGCTGTCTGTCTTGCAGTCTGTCTGTCTGTTTGCGTCGGTCTGTTTCTCTGTCTTGCAGCTGTCTGTCTTCTGCTGGGGGCTGGCGGGCTGTCTGTCTTGCATTGTCTGTCGTCTGGCAGTTGTCTGCCTCTGGTTTTGCGCGGTTTGGTTGTCTGGTTTCTTGCGTTGTCTGTTTTTTGCTCTTCGGCTGGCTGGTTTTTTTTCGCTTGCAGTCGTCTGTCTTGCAGTCTGCTGACTGTTGGCGGCTGGCGTATCTGTCTTGCAGTCTTCTTGCAGTCTGCTTCGTCTCTCGGGCGGCTTCTGGCTGGCGGGCTTTGTTTTGGCCCTTGTTTGAGGGTGTTATTAGTTTATTTTTTTTTTTTTTTGTTTTTTGTCCGATCTCGGCTAGCTGTTTGCCTTTGCCTGTCTGGTCTTTTTGTTGTTGTTGAGGGTGGGCAGTCGTCTGTCTGTCTGTCTGTCTGCATGTTTGTTTGTATGTATATATATCTGTCGTTCCTATCACCTGTGTTTTGTTTATTATGTAGCTGCAGCAATTTTGTCTCCTCCTGTCTCTATATCTACATTTGTCGACATCGTCTTCTTCTATCTATCCCCTCCCCACTTACCTATCTATTTATTATCCATCTAATTTTGTTTGAATCTATCTATCTATTGTCTGCTTCTGCTGTCTGCCTGTCTTTCTATTGACTATCTTTGTCTATCTACATCCCTGTATTACACTAACAACTATAAAAGCCCCCGGGGCGACAAGAGAGTTGTCCCTGGAAAATTCTATGGGGGAAAAAAAAGGCCCACTCTGATAGGAAAAAACAAATACA
Source organism: Rapana venosa (assembly GCA_028751875.1). NCBI lineage: Eukaryota > Metazoa > Mollusca > Gastropoda > Neogastropoda > Muricidae > Rapana > Rapana venosa. The sequence continues at coordinate 5,580,287 of CM054147.1, read as the reverse complement.
TTAAAAAACGGGAACAGAAAAAATAATGGGTGGCGCTGCCCTTGGGCACCCTCTCCCCGGGGAGAGCAGCCCAAGTCACGCGAGAAATCTCCGTGCTTAAAGTGATATTAGTGCAAAACCCCAAAGGGGCACTAAACCCGGGGAAAAGGTTTTGGGGAAAAGGGAATAGCTCGTAAAGGTAAAGGGAAGGTGCCCCTAACCACTGGGCGTGGTGACGAGGATCAGAGCCTTCAATTCTCTAGGGGGCCAGCATATTGAGGGGGGGCCCCCCTCCTCTCCCTCGTGCTTTCCCTTCCCCGACCCCAAAAAGGGGAGCTACCCGTTTACAGCTGGTGAACATGGGGGTGTACGAAACCAAGGGGGGCGCAAACGGTACCCATCCACGTGGTAACCACACTAAATGTGCTTAACCTTAGCATAGGGGAAAACGATGCTCTGACCCCTGAGCTGGCAAGGATACTGTGCAAGGATGAAGGCCAATGAAGCCTGACTGTCGATGCGGGTTTGGGTTTGGTTGGGTTTGGGTTTGGTTGGTGGGTTTGGTTGGTGGCTGGTTTTGGGTTTGGGTGGTTTTTTGGGTTTGGGTTTGGGTTGGTTGGGGGTTGGTTGGCTGGTGGTTGGTTGGTGGCTGGTTGGTTGGTTGGTTGGTTGGTTGGTTGGTTTGGTTGGTTGGGTTGACTGGTTGGCTGATTGGTTGGTTGGTTGGTTGATTGGTTGGTTGGTTGGCTGGTTGGTTGGCTGGTTGGTTTTTTTGGGTTTTGGGTTTTTTGTTGGGTTTGGGTTGGTTGGTGGGTTTTGTTTGGGTGGTTGGTTGGTTGGGTTGGTTTGGTTTGGGTGGCTGGTTGGTTGGCTGGTTGGTTGGGTTTGGGTTTGGGTTGTTGGTTGGGTTTGGGTTTGGGTTGGTTGGTTGGTTGGTTTTGGGTGGCTGGTGGTTGGTTTTGGTTTGGGTGGGGTGGTTGGGTTTGGGTTTATTGGGGGGTGTGTTGCAGGACCAACATGTACGAGGTGTTGGGGGGGGGCCTACCTACCCCGGCTTCCCACCCGGTCTGTCACTGGGGTGTGTGCGCGGCCCGCCACACTGGGCCCAAAATCAACTGCCCTTCCTCTGAAGGGCTGTCCCTCGTAGAGGTGGGGGGGGGGGGGGGGGGGGTTTTTTTTTGGGGAGGGGGGGTTTTGGGGGGGTGGGCGGAAAGGGGTAGGGGGGTGGGGGGGGAAAGGGGAGGGGGTGGTGGGGGAGGGGTGGATGGTGTGGGGTGGGTGGTGGGGGGTGGGAGGGGGGGCCTGTGTGGGGAAAGGGGGGTGTATGTGTGTACTCTGTGTGTGTGTGTGTGTGTGTGTGTGTTGTGTGTGGTGTGTGTGGTGTGTGTGTGTTGGGGGTGTGGTTTGTTGTTGTGGGGGTGTACTTTGTGTGTGTGTGTGTGATGTCTCTGTGTGTGTGGGTTTTGTGTAGTGTTTTATGTGGTGTGTGGTGTGTTTTACTCGTGTGTGGGGTGTGTACCTGTGTGTGTTGTGTATCTGTGTGTGTGTGGTTTTTGTGTGGTGTGTTTTGGTATGTCTTGTAAGTGTGTGGTAGTACATGTGTGTTTGGGGGGGGGGGGGGGGGGGGTTTTATGAAACAAACGATCACGCGTGTGGTGCGTGCGTGCGTGTGGGGGGAGGGGGGGGGGAGAGGGTGAGGGAGATTGGGTGGGGGGGGGGGGATGGTGTGTGTGTGTGTTGTGTGGTGTTTCGTGCGTTTTTTATGTGTGTGTGTGTTACTGGCGTGTGTTGTGTGTGTGTGTGTATGTGCGTGTGGTTGTGTGTGTGTGTGTACTTGGGTGTATTGTGTTGTGTGATGTGCGCGGCCACCACCACGCACCAGGTGCATCATATAATGTGGGTTATGTGTATAATTTTATTTGTCACAGATAAAATTTCTTTTTTGGTTTGAAGCCTTGCTGAAAATGTGGGGAAATGGGGTTTTGATAGATAGCGGGCTAGCATCTCCATTTGGAGGCTCAAAAGCTCCCCTCAGCAAAAACAAAAACAGAACACATGAAACTAAAAATGGTTAAGATACTAATACACTGCTGTTTTGGGGACACCTACGTGATTGGCGCACTTCCTCCCACCCCCTATCTTGCTTCAGTACCTCTGAGTTAGCATACGCACCACTGGAGACACTGCATTACGAATGAAAATCACACCAACACTTACCAACGATACTTGTGTACGAGTATGCACCCCCACATGTACTAACATTCCACCCAAAACTCGATCCGCTACCCCCCACACCACACACAACTCCCCTTTTTAAAAAAAATTTTTAATGTTGGTTAATAACACGCGCACCATGCCCCACGCACGCACGCACGGGGGGGCACACAAACACCAGCACCCAACATCAATACCCCCGCCGCATGCACTCACGCAAACATACCGCCCCCAAAACACACATCAGGCCAAAACATACTAACAATATTTTTTGGTATATCTACACACAGCGCGGCGCACACACGCCACCATAACTACGCACGCACCCCCCATCACAAAACCCCACAATTCACCCCATCTCACACTCAGCACGCGCACACACCACCCACTCATACTAACACCATCACCACGCACTATACACACCACATTACAACTCCACACACATGCACGCGCACGCCCCTCCCCCACCACCCCCACGCGCGCGCGCGCTCACACACACACACATACACACCCACACTTAAAAACCCCGATATATTTTCGGTGGAAGGACGTTAAACTGAAGAACAAACACCACACACACACGCACACCCCACACAAACACACACACACACACACACACACACAAACATACATACATACTCAACAACAACACATACACACACAAACCACACCCCACACACACACAACACACACAACAACACACCAGGGGGGGAGGAGGGGGGGGAGGGAGGGGGGGAGGTTGACAAACCCCTAAATGAAAAAATTAAATAATTTTTAATGCTTCATTTATTCATTAAAGAAAATGAACTTAAAGGATTTATTTTTTTCAGGGGGGTTTTTTCCCAAAAAAACTTTTTTACAAACTATTTTATAATAGCCCCTTTTAAAAAGACGATAGACAGAAAACAAGAGACAGACGGACAGCAGACAGGCGACCAAAACAAGAAGACATTGCTCGGTCAGGAAGTGAAAAGGCACACCCAAAAAAAAAAAAAAATCTCTATACTATAGCACAAAAAACAATCTCTAGCAGACAGACAGACAGAACAGAAAGCGACAAACAGACAGACGCAGACAAGCGACCCAAACAATACAGACATTACGCGTGTCAGGGAAATAACGGCCACCACCACGAAATTATAGCTGTGTTGAGAATGATTCTTGCTGAAGCCGTTTAAAAACCATACTCAGTCTGTGAGTCCATGTTAAGGCTGTCACGGCATTTTATGTGAGATTCTTTATTTAGACTACTGGTATTTTATGTGAGATTCTATATTTAGACTACTGGTATTTCGTTTCAGATTCCTTGTTTAGACTACTAGTGTTTCGTTTGAGATTCTATATCTAGACCACTAGTATTTGGTTTAAGATTCACTATTGAGATACAAGTCTTTCGTTTGTGAGTCTCGTATTAAGACATACTAGTATCGTGTGAGTTTCCATATTGTTGGGACTACTAGTAGTAGTTCGTGTGAGGTTCTATATGTTTAGACCACTAGTATTGTTTCGTTTGAGATTCTATATTTAGACAAGTATTTGTCGTCTTGAGATTCTTTATTTAAACTAGTAGTGTTTCGTTTTTGTGACTCTATATATAGACTACTAGTGTTTCGTCTTTGAGAGTTCTATTTTTTGGACTATATGTTTCTGTTGAGACTTTCAATATTTAGACTACTAGTGTTTCTTTTTGAGTGTCAAGTTTTAGACTTTAGTGTTTCGTTTGAGACTCTATTTGTTAGACTTCAAGTATTTCGCAAGCAGTGCAGTCCTTTTTGTACAATCAGGTCGGAGACTACTCACCTCAAAACCAATGTTGGGCTCGAACAAGGTTGCCTGTTGTGCTCCAGTTTCCTGTTCAATGTCTGTTCTTGGGGAAAACATTATAATCAATAGAGAGGAGGACCCTCCATGAATTCCACTCTACCATTCATGTGGCGGCAGACCAATCAACAACTTACCGGATTTGCCGATGACATTGGACCTCCATGGCGGAAGTAACACAAGAGCTGCAGATCTTACGACCCATGACTTGAGAACAGAGCTGGAGCATATGGGATTGGAGGTGATGCTGCGGAGAAAAGAAAAAAGTAAAGTACTTGTGAACAGCAGAGCAAGCCACGCCTAAAAGTTTAATGAAACGGCCAACAACTGGAGGAGGTAGACGCTTTTTAAATACCTCGGCGCTGACACTCACAAAGGACGGGCGAATCGACGACAAGAAATAAAAGTCAGAATAGCCAGTGGCAACATTTCATTGACAAAACTGCACCACATATGAAAAGGTTATAAAAGAGTAATCAGTTTCCCAATCAAACTAAAGCTCTACAAAGCCCTAATTCAGACGATCCTGGCTGTACGGAAGTAAACCTGGACATTGACTGCTGAAATCAGCAAAGCGAATTCAGTCATTGTTGAAACAAAAAAATGGCCATAGAAAAACTAACTGGGCATATCCTGGAGAGAACGAAAGACCAATGAATTTGTCAAGAGTCAATAAACACAGATGGCAGGTCCACAGGAACCCCTTTCACCATCGTCTAAGGAAAAAGCTGACATGGTTCGGCACGTCGCCCGCCACAAAACACTCTGCCCAAATCAGTACTGCAGGGGAAACACTCGAAGGTGGCAGAAGGAGGGGAAGTCAGAACAAAGTCTATGGTAAATGGTCAACATCAGAGTAATGGACCAGGATGAATGACTCGTACACTACTGCGCAGAGCGAGGACCGAGATGGGTTGGGAGGAGGCTTACCACTGGCCATCGTCTTTCATGTCTCCCCCACGACCGCCAAGGTCACGGGTCTGATGATGATGATGATGATTCGTTTGAGATCTATATTTTGACTAACTAGTGTTTCGTTGATATTCTATATTTGCCTACTAGTGTTATATTTGACTCTATATTTAGACTATAGTGTTTCGTTTGAGACTCTATTTTTAGACTACTAGTGTTTCGTTTGAGTGTGATTCTATATTTAGACCACTAGTGTTTGTTTATAAATATAATAAAAGATTCCTATTGAGATACAAGTGTCTTTCGTTTGAGAGTCTCGTAGTTAAGACTACTAGGATTTCGTAGTGAGTTTCCATATTTAGACTACTAGTAGTTCGTGTGAGGTTCTATATTTAGACCACTAGTATTTCGTTTGAGATTCTATATTTAGACAAGTATTTTCGTCTTGAGATTCTATATTTAAACTAGTAGTGTTTCGTTTGAGACTCTATATTTAGACTACTAGTGTTTCGTTTTGAGATTCTATATTTAGACTACTAGTGTTTCGTTTGAGTCTCTATATTTAGACTTACTAGTGTGTTGTTGAGATTTATAGACAAGGTTCGTCTTTAATTCATCCGAGATTGTATCTCAAGCTTTCTTGTCTGTAGAGAATTTCATGTTGAGTCTCTCCCTTATATCATCAGGTGTTTAATGTCGAGTCTATTGAGACTTATTGTCAGATTCATGACAAGTGTATCAGTATTTTCATCTGATATTGCATGGTTGACGTTGTTTGTATGTATTTGCGTTAGGGACCTATATGTTGATATTCTATGTTGAGTAATCATATGAGGCTTTGCACATTCATTCATTCATGCTTTTTTATTTTCATCTTTATTCTTTTTTTCGAGGATAATGGAATAAGCACTCGTGTGCTTTTTTTTACTTAGTCCCCGTGTGTATGCAGTTTTGGGTATTTTGGCATCCGTTCCACTGGCCACCAATGGCCTACTCTTCCGAAAAGAGAACGGGTTTGAATGTTGTGCGCAGTTGTTTCTGCGTGCGTTCGTACACTGGACCTCACGGTTTATTGGCTCATCGAAAGCACTGGGGTGCAGGTGCACTGTTGCTATAGAACTGTACTGTATTTGAGGTTGGCCCATGGCGCCAAAGTGGAAGAACTTTGCGGCGTACCACAGTCCCTTAAATCGGTTACCTCCGCTGAGGACTATTAGGTTATATTCTGAACCAGCAAATCTATGTGATGTCGTTGCGTTTCATTTCATTTTTAAGGTGTAATAATCTATTGGTATTTCATCTGAAATTCAGTTAACCGCTGTGAATTATTTCGTCAAAGATTCCCAGTTAAGGCTTTGAATTATTTCATCAGAGTTTCCATGTCTCAGTGTTATATATTTCGTTAGATATCCATGTTGAAGCTATGATGATTGAAATTATCAGAGTTTCATGTCAAACTCTATGAATATTTCATCAGAGATTCCATGTAAAGACGTTGTTCAATTTCATGCCTTGGTCCCAACCAGCTGAAATTCGTGCTGTCTTAGTGGCGATCAGAAAGCGCAGTGATCTGTCGGAGAGGATGATGAGACTTGACTCCACCTTCATTTTATCCGTGTATGTCCTGTGTGGGTCAGGTGTTTGGTTCCGGTGCTGGTTGACGTTACAGCTTCCCAATGAAACGTGGGTGCAGATTGATCAGCCCGAACACGTGAAACCAAAAGACAACCGCTTCTTGGTATGGACGACTTCGTGGTGTTCCTGATTTACACCCACTGAGTTCGTGTGTATCTCGTTCTGTATTGTCCTCACCTGCTTCGGATCATGATATGAAGGATTATTTTCTCTGTATTAATCTTATGATATACAGCGCACACACGATGACTGGATGTCTCCTTGTGGCCCAAAAGGCACGGACAGAATGAACGTACACGCCACTGCCGTATGATGACTTTTATTGGTGCTAGTCCTGAATAATTGATTATCATAATGAACGTCATACCCCATGCGCAAAAAAAGCGCTGGTTATGGAATGTTCCTGGTGCTCATTTTCTGTTCTTTCTCAGATTTTTGGTTGTTTTCATTATTGTTATTGTATGACTGGTTGTACTAGCACTGAATTTTGTTTACGGGCATTGTGATCTGTTAGAAGTTATCATTGAGACGTGTGTTACATAATTGAAGATGTGCGTTTGTATTGTGGTTGTAATTGGGTGTTACGTGTTAACAGATGTAGTTATTGCTACGCTTCACAACAAATAAAGTTGTGCTGTGTGTTCAAACTCATAATGTTAATCATGTTACTGAAATGGCAATGTCTGTATTCCCTTTGTGAAGTTCACGTGCCTTGGTATGTTGGTGTAGAGAAATGTCCTTTACAACTTTCCCCCGGCCTTAAAAATGATAACTGAGCCACATAAATTTGGCACCCCTGGAGTCTCTGGATACGTTCCTATAAGATGTCTAAGACCTGGACTGACAGCCCATTCTTTTTGTCGTGGAGTAATTCTTAGACAAACAGTGTTGTTTGTGTCAGAAGGATCTATTTCTACTACGTGTAGTGTGTTGTTGTTGTTTTTGTTTTATTGGTATTTTTGTAAATGATATCCATAAGTCCTCCCCCCGCCCCCCCCCCCCCCCGCCCCCCCCCCCCCCTCCCTTCCGGTTGTGAGTGAAAATATGGTGTGTAAAAAAGATATCTGCGCTACTGTTTGAACGAAAGAAAAAAGTTTTGGGCAGTGTGTGAGTAGCCGTATTTACTTTTTCTCACACATCTCTCTCTCTCTCTCTCTCTCTCTCTCTCTCTCTCTCTCTCTTTCTCTCTCTGTGTATTCCTGATGAAGGATTCATACTTTATATATTCAATATTTTATTTTGGCTTGTCGGCTGCATTATTTAAGTTTTAGATGGAATGCTCTATTTCAATATTTATGGTTATGGTGTAACAACGATGTGTACCATTTTACAATGTGAGCTGTTTTATTTATGACTTATAGTTTGTTGATGTTTTTTCTCTGGTTTTGTTTATTGTTGTTGTTTGTTTTTCTCTTTTTTTGGTTGTTTTTTCTTATTCTTTTGTTTGTTGTTGGTGGTCGTGGTGGGTTTTGTGTTTGTTGTGTTGTGTGGGTTGTTGTTTATTTTTATTTTTTTTATTTTTTTGGTGGGGGGGGGTTTGGGGGGGGGCGTTTTTAGGGTTTTTTGTTATTTCTTTATTTGTTTTGTTGTTCTTGTGTGTGTGTGTGTGGGAAGGGGGGGGGGGGGTTAAAAGGGCTATTTCCCTCTGTTTCTATGTGTGAGAGTATAAGTATTGGGTTATTTATTTAGATGTGTTAACCCAGTGGGGGGGAGTGGATGTAAAAAAAAAGCACATGAGTGCTTATTCACTTATCCTCGGACATAAAAGTATTTTGTCATGTCATTGTCTTCACTCTTGCTTTCTCACTCTGCCCTTGTTCTCGCCTATTTCTGTTTGTATAGCCACGCCAGGTCCTCCTCTGCGTGAGGTTCGGGTGCTCTCCCGAGGAGAGTGCGTCGCCACAAGAGCAGCGCCACCCATTCTTTTTTTTTCTCTCTTGTTCTTCAATGTGTACTAATTTTGGTAGCGTGAAATCTTCTCTCTCTCTTCTCTCGCTCTCTCTCTCTTCTCTCTCTCTCTCTCTATCTCTCATCTCTTTCAAGTGCTCATGGTGATCGGTCGGTCCTAGAGGTAACGCGCTGTCTAGAATGCGAGAAAAGTCCGGGTCGGGTGGTGCGCGGTTCGTACTTCGTTTGGCTCCGAAATTTTTCCCCATCCATTAGACCAATGAGTGGTGGTCTCGGGCGCTAGTCTTTCGGATGAGACGATAAACCAGAGGTCCCGTGGTTACACCAAAAATTTTCAGGGCACGTAAAAGAAATACCCACGGACAAAACCAAGGGGTTGTCCCTGGCAAAATTCTTAGAAAACAAGGCCACTCTGGATAGGGAAACAAAATACAGATTGCAGACCCAAAAGAAAAAAGGAACAAAAGAAAAAAAAGGGCTGGCGATGCTCTTGTGGCGACCGCGCTCTCCACGGGGAGAGCAGCCGATTGACCAGAGAATCTCCGTGACTTAAAGTGTTATAAATAAAATATAAATAAAATAAAATAATATAAATGGCAGCAAGCGTAGTGCTGTTTTCCTGGTACAGGCGTTAGTCCCCACAATGGCAGGTGTGTGTTCTGGAAAAGGTATTATCTCTGATATTGCATTGTTAGTATGGAAACTCTATTGTGATTTGTATTTTTTGTAAATGTTTTATCAGGTAGTCCTGACTCCAGATCAGCTAGTTTGCAACATCGTTATTCTTTATTCTTGTTTCTTTTTTTTTCGTGGATATTGGATTAATTACCATGTGTGGGGTTTTTTGTAGGGGGGTTGGCTTTTTTTTTTTTTTTACATGAATGATTTTAACAGCTGATATCACTGAAACACTGGAAAATCAGGTATTGTGTTGATTTCTTTTTATTCTTCTCCGGTCTTTCCCTGCGTTGCTTTGTATAGAACGGCTTGGTTGACCATAACAATGCATTATTTCTTATGACTTTTACGTGGTTATCAGAGCTTAAGAATCCTCTTTTTTTTTTCTTCTAACCAATGGAATCCTGGTTTATGCATGTGGCCCGTGGACCTTGTTACCTCAAGATGCTGCTTGAAGAAGGGTTACAGTTATTTTATTCGTGTTGCAAAGTTCACATGGAACAGTATATATGTTGGGTTCGTTTTCCAGCTTGAGATACATCATGTGTTGGAGGCTTGTCAGTGCGGTTCACTCATTCCTATTGTTTCTTGGTTTAGTTTGTTTTTTTTTTTATTGTTTTCGTTTTGTTCATCAATTCCTTTATGTTATTTTTTATATTATGATGGACTGAAAAAATGTATAATGTCAAGTCTCTTTCCATGCAATTGGTATGATTCTTGCTTCTGATTACAAAAACCAAACACTCTCTCTCTCTCTCTCTCTCTCTCTCCTCTCTCTCTCTCTCTCTCTCTCTAATCTCTCTTGCTCTCCTCTCTCTCTGATAGTAATTTCACTTTGAAGTTGCAAATATCCTAGACTGTTAGGGCAGATTACTTAAACCCACAAGACAGCAACCGCCATGTGCTATGCTGGTCTTTCACTGCTATTTGGTTTATCTCTCTCTAAGCTAGACGGCATTCCCCTTCCTTCCCTTGTCCAACAATCCTGTTTTCCTTCGGCTTTCCCGGCTAGAGCTCCCAGGTTTCACCAATGACGACATTTATTTTTTACCGGTACTCGTTTACTAACCCACCATACCAAAGACAGCGCATTGCCACGACTTCGGGGGATCATGTGGTAAGCTGTTTGGATGGGGGTTTTTGTCAACGTTGTTCATCCGTTCCACACTGGCACGAGCGGCCTACTCTCGAAAGGTGGGACGCGTTTTAAACTGTGCGCAAGATGCTTGCGTGCATTCGTTTACACGGTAACACTCGGTTCACAGTCTCATCCGAAGGACTTTTCGGGGGAGTGGAATCAGTTACTGGTGTTAACTCCAGAGGGAATAAACAAATTCCCCTCGAACGGCGTTCGGTTGTAATAATAATAATAATATATAATATTAATAATATGTATGGAATTTATATAGAGCTGACATCTTGTAAAAGACAAAACTTATCGAAGCGCCTGCACACATCTGTAGAAACCAGAGCCTGAGTCAGATCTACGAGCCCCAACTCCCAACTGGCCTTACCTGAACTTAAGTGTCTCTCTAAAGTTTGATACGGTTTGTGCCTGTCAGAAGAATAAAATCTCCACTTTCTGGATATTCTGTGCTATGGAATTCCCTCTTTTCTTTCCCTCTCTTTTTTGTTTCTGCCTTGTTCCTTTTTTCCTGTCACCTCCTTTTGTTTAATTGCTGCCTTCTTGGTCATTCTGTCCTGCCTTTCTTTTCAAGGCTTAAAAAGATTAATGTCTCGCATGCCGAAGTCCGGATGTACAAGCTTGACTTGTCAGCGCTTAATGGCCTGTGAAAATGGCATTTTTGGTCATTTTGACAGATAATAGTTGCTGTCTGAGCGTTGACATAAGAGTACTTGTTATATTCTGCTTTTTTTTTTTCACACAAGATTTCAGATGTTAGATTTGGACTGTTTGGCTTCAATAAGGTAAAGTTACTTTTTCGTCCCTTTAGCTCTTTTTTGTATTGTGTTTCAAAGGGATGTATAAAGATTGGTCCATAGATAAAAAATTTTTTTTTTTTTTTTGACGTGTATGCAGGCTCATTATATGAATACAAGCTGAAATTCAATGTAAGGGGTGAAAAGGGGTTTTTTTTGTTTGGTTGATGTTTTTTAATAAGAAGCTGGTGTATTGTTGGCTTTTGTTTGGCCTTGGTTTGGGGGGGGGGTGGGGGGGGGGGGTTTGTTGTGGAGTGAAGGTGTGTGTCCTTTGTATTAGCTTGGGTTTGTCTTTTTTGTTTTGTTTCGGGATTTTTGTGTTTTGGGGGTTGGTTTTTGTTGTTGTTTTTGTTGGGGGGTTTTTTAGGGGTCCTGGCTTTGTTTTTTTTGCAGAGGTAGGCAGTCAAAATAATTTGGATGGACACAATGAGAGTAGAGAGAGAGAGCAGAGGAGAGAGAGAGAGTGAGTGAGATGTGAGAGAGGCTGAGAGCGATTGGTGTGAGGAGAGAGAGAGGTGTGTGTGCGTCAGCGTGGCGTGCCGCTGGGTGGTGCGTGTGTGTGTGTCGCTGTGTTGTGTGTGTGTGTACGCGCGCGCGCTCGTGCAGAGCGTGCGTGTGCTTTGTGTTTTGGACAATTAACAGGGCTTCTCATGTTTTATTTGCTTTACTATTCTAACAGCTCTTCATTTCCTGAGTGACCCGTGTGCCTCCGTATATATTTTTTCTACCCTTTTCTGTCGTGTGTCCTTGCGGGTGCAAAACCAAGAGACTGGTATTTCCTCATATCTGAACCCGTCTCAGTGCGAGGTTTCTTGCTTCTTCGTTGTGGTTGTTTATTGTTGTTGTCCGTTCGTCGGCTTCAGTCTCCGGGTCATACTCATGTGAGATGTTGACGTTGTATACGACCCGTTTTTACCCCGCATCCCCTAAGGCTGCCGCATTTCCGCCTTCGGGGGCCGTTGCTTTTTGTTGCTTTCTGTGCTCACAGCAACTTCACGCCTTGAAAATCTACGGGGTTTTATGGTGTCCGCTGTGTGTGTGTGTGTGTGTGTGTGTGTGTGCGTGTGCGTGTGTGTGTTGTGAGTGTGTGGTGCCACCCCCCTGCCCCCCTCCCTTGCGTGTGTGTCGGTGTGTGACTCCCACTGCCTGTTTGTTGTTCCAGCTCGACTGAGCCAAAAACCAGCTGGTTTCTAATCCATCAATGTTCTTTCTCTTTTCAATATAGACACCAAGTTCCACTGGCGGTTTTTTTTTAAGGGGGCGGGATGTGTTTTCAATCAATACCATAATGATTACTGTTTGATCTTATTTGTTCTGCTGTTTTGCAAAGTCTATTTCTGGCTTTCTAGTTTTTATCAAGTTAGCATGCGTTAGAAAACACGTGGTGTATGGATCATCAATCCGAGCCGGGGATGGGGTTGTTTTTTGTTGGTTTTTTGGTTGTTGTATTTTTTTTTTTGGCGGGGGCCCGGGGGTTTATTTGTATAGTTCTTTAAACGATTCTGCCACTCATACTGAAAAATATGGAGGACTTTCCTAGGAGACGTGTAGATGCTTTAATAAAAATATATATTATATATCATATGCAATGGTGCTGAATCCATATCTCTATCATTTCCTTAGTAGGTGATTTTGTTTCCTTGGCTGGATTTTTAACTTAGGCAGTCTTTTTCTTTATAATGCATTGCCACTGTACTGATGTGTGTCTGATAGGTTGCTGGTAAGCGACATGGTGGCTAGTAAGATTCACAGGACAGGTGATCCCTGTTAATCCAACCTCCACTGGTTCTCCTGTGTAAATAGGGCTGCCTCCATTTTTCTATTAACCTGATACTTTGGTGATGTGCATGTGCATGTGTGTATGCAAGTACAGATGTGACGAAGATAGCATTGTGTAGTTTTGGTTCAGGTTGTGACCATTACTATATGAGAGATGATGGCTGTTAAGTGTCTGACAAATAAGGTCCTAATGATGATGATTAATGATATATGATGGCAATGTTTCCTAGGAACTCACAAATAGGCATGTTTGTCAGTGTCTTGGTTTCCTACTAAAAATACAAGGCTCACCGTCGCCCACTTGAAGGACGCTGTATGTTATGGTGACACTGTTGTATGCAATGCATGTACTGTGCTCATTAACTTTCCTTTTAAACATATGCAACACCTTCCAAGCCTGTCTGTATGGGTCTATCAAGCACCATCTGCAGAACAAACTCCCCGGCAATAAGCCATGCGCGTTTGCCTCTCTGTTTCATGTGTTCAAGGGGCGGACATAATCTGTGTCTGTCAGAGCACTGGCGCTGCACAATGTTGATGGCCTGGCATTTAGCCCAGGTCTTCAGCCACAACACCTAGTCCCTGCCTGTATACTAATGTAATCGGGACGTTTCCCACCTTAAGTTAACTAATATCAATTTTGACTCCACTCTCCCCTTAAGTCCTCTCAGTTGGGAGAATATAAACTGAGGCCTGCGTCCGTGATCGCACCGCAAATCATCTTGCACACATGTTCAAACCAATTTTGCCTGTAGAAGAGCCCCCTAGGCACAATTGGTACCTGTAAGATTTGAAGACACAATTATGTGGTTTTTTTTTTAAAACAGCATCCACACAAAGTCAGAATGCACTACACCTCAAGGGTAGGCAAAAAGAACAGTTCACCATGCCCACACAAAGTCCTCACATTTGGTAAACCTGGGAGCTTTAGTCGAACAAAAACTACTAAAAACAAAACAAACGACAGAAAAATGTGTTCAGTGTAGTCGCCAAAACAAAGAGAGGACGAACAAGCAAAGCCTCCCAATGTCCATGAAACACTTCTGGTTTTCCTTTTCCTGTGGTCGCCAAGTATGTTTAAAAACAAGTCACTGTTATCGTTTTATTTGATTAAATTGTTAGAACAGACCTTCCCCCACCAATATATGTTAAATACAGTAGAACGTGCCCATGTGGGGGACGGGATAGCTCAGTGCGTCAGAGCTCCCTCACTTTCCTCCTCAGCCATAACGTTAAGCATGATCACAAGCGTGGTTACCAATTGGATGGTGGAACCGTTTGTGCACCTTGGCTTCAAAACAGTTCCCCCAGCTGTTATATGGGTACATGCCTCTTAGGCGACAGGGACGGTTTAAAGCAGCGAGGGAGAGGAGATGAGCGCGCCCTCAATATGATGGCCTTGAGATGTGAGGTCTCTTGACCCCTCATCCCCTACACCACATAGGGTATGGGAACAACACTAGTCTGTGCCGGTTATGACTTTTTTTATTCTGGTTATTTTAGCAAACAATGAGTGGGACAAGAATTAATTTCGTTATATATGGCAAAAATGATAGCAGTGTTGAAAAGATAAATAACATAAAATAACTGAATTACCTCATTTTTACTAGCAGTAACTCTCCCTACTTGGGAATAGCATTCTTCTTAAGTTTCCTCCCCTGATACATTTCTTGCAAGTAAGTTCAAATCCAGCTTCAACCATAACAGAAAGCCAACAGTCCAAAGCTTGATTTTTTACATTTTATTTTTTTTTCAGTAACGACAACACAAGATTGTGTGTTCCAGTGTTGCAGGCACACGTGTCTTTCGACCTCCACAATTCATGGTCATGGTCAGTGTTGTCTATGTCTGACAAAGACATCCGCCCACTATCAATTTATCCACCACATCACCTCACACATAGACACAAAACACCACACACAAACCCATCCAACAAGCATGTATACTATACAAAAACTGGTTGTGATCGGAAAACTTTTTATAGCAGCAATTCAAAAGCACATATGCGAACAACAAGTTCACATATAATGAGTACTGGGCTGATCACACACCAACCCACACACTCTCAAAACTCAGAGTCCTTTCTCCACCACAGGGTTACGACTTGGCTAAAAAGATTCATGATAACTAACCTGATTCCTCTACCGTCCAACAATAATATCAACTTATCCATATTCGGAAACTGCATCTACAATCATATCTTTAAACGGACCAAGAGACAAAAACCACAAGAGACATAATGTTTTTTTGAAATAATGCAATGATAAACAATCGATGGCTTTCCTCCTAAACGAACAACACACAACATTTCTTCTTTATTCTTTTTCAATCTTCACTTGCAAATGATCACTTGATAATTCATAATGAGTAATTTTAAAAACAAAAACCCAAACATGTCACCTCCCCGCAACACCCCCCCCCCCCCCCCTCCCCCCCCCCACCCCCCCCACCCCCCCCCCCCCCCCACCCCCCCCCCCCCCCCCCCCCCCCCCCCCCCCCCCCCCCCCCCCCCCCCCCCCCCCCCCCCCAAAAAAATATCAAATCCCACCAACAAGTCAATAGCACACACCATTTTTTTTCCATAAGGCTCCCCTTCACCAGCCCAAGACCAAACATGTGGTGTGAAAGACAGAGTGTTGTGCTGTAATGAATCTATTTTTTTCTTTTAGTTGGTGTGGTGTGCTGCTATTGTGTGTGTGTGTGTGTGTGAGTGTGTGTGCTATGGGTGTGTGTTGTGTGTGTGTGTGGTGAGTGTGTGTGTGTGTGTCCCCCCTCCCCCTTTCTTTTGACAGACATTATCGAATGCCCCTTTTTTAAAGCTTAAAAGCTATTACACAGACCTGCATTAAAACATGTCAAAATTTGGTCCCTTTATTTTATTAACACTTACAGAAGATGCTTGGAGGAAACAACATTTCAGAGGTCGTACAAAAACTCCACACCTTCATTTCCCCCTTACTTTTGAAAACTCGGCTTCTCTTTACCATTGCTTTTTTAAAAAAAGGAAAAAAGAGCAATTCTGCAACCAGTCAAGCCGATGTTATGACTTGGAGCAGCAATGTCCTAACACACCATGGGTCAGATGTCTCTTGTCAGGTAAATCCAGTTTCACAGAAAAAAACATGGTGACAAGTAGAGAGAATGGCGTGACGTTTTATGTTTCTCACAGTTCCCTCGATTGGTAAAAAGGCGATTTTCTAAAACATTACATGAATGCAGTTGTGTGTTTAGCTTACAATATGCTGCACCTCTCAATTGATTTTTAATTTTTTCATTTTTTTAAAAACACAACACACTCAACATTAATACCATGGTGGGTGGGGGGGGGGGAGGGATTAAAAAAAAAAATTCACATAGGCAAAAAATCCTCACCGAGTTGTTGTAACCTCAGAGCTCTTGCCTAGGAACAAAAGGAAGAGGAACAACAACCAAAAATACAGAAAAAAAACACACTGGATACCACAATTGTCTTGCTGTGTCTGTCCGAGCGCAACCCGGCCTCGTGTGGAACGCACATGTTTGTTGTATTGTATGCGTGCGTGAGTGTATGTCACGTGGAGAAGCAAGGTGCAATGCAAAGCCCCCGCGTGCGTTTTTCCAGCGACGCTGCACACCCAAGTTCAGCTGTCATCCCAGAAAGTGCATTGATCCTGTTCTGTCTGCTGCTCTGTGCTGTCTGTTGTTGCTGTGGGCTGGGATGGCTCGCTCGTTTGCTCGATCTTCAGCCCAGGCCCCCTCACCATCTAATAATAAACCCACCCCTGGAAAGGGGAGGGGGGGGGGGGGGGGGTGGGGGGGGACACAAAATCACCACACACACACACTACATGGAAGACGAATCTACCTGCTGAACATGACCTCCTTCCTTCCCTCCTCTCCCTCTGTCTTGCCAGCAGCAGAAAGCATTTCTGGGCCAGGTGCCAAGTCGTTGGTACACTGGCGCTTTGAAAGGAGTATACGGCATGAACCACTCCATGGTGTTCAAAACAAACTCACGGTTCTCAGGCGCTTTGGAAAGGGTACGGCATGTCCCACTCCTGGTGTTCACCAAATCTACTACACTGATCTGAGGCGCTTTGAAAGGGTACGCATGGACCACCTCCCTGGTGTTGGTTCATCCCAAACAACTACACTGATTCTGCATGGCGCTGTTGAAAGGGTACGGGCATGAACAATCCATGGTGTTGCTTCACAGAATACAAATCACGGATCTCGAGGGCGCGTTGAAAGAGGGATTACGGCATGAACCATCCCCTGGGTGTTGTTCTCATAAACAATCTCACTGATCTGAGGCGCCTGTTGCACTGTCTGCATGGTTAATACATAACCCTTTTCTTTCTCTTTCTTTTCTGTCTTTACCACTAACACAAGTCTTGGAAACCTCTACTGGGAAAAAACTTCACAGGTAGCAAAAGATGATTATCTTCAGTCCGTATAAAATATTGCAAGCTTGCTACAGATGCGTGTATGATAGGCGTTTCTTTTTTTATTTATTTTACTTTGTGTTACTGGGTAGACCTTTGCTTGCACATATGTCTGTAATTATGGAAAAGTACGAAGGGTATGTGTGTGTGTGTACGTGCCATACATTAAAACGGTAGTGTAAGCAAAGTACTCACAGAATGGAATGAGAAGAGAAATGAAGGACCATTTTTTCCTCCGTTAATTTATCCACTTTAGTATAGACGCCTTTCATACTGACAATTATAAGGAAAACAAAAACAGGGCTTGATAGTCTTCAACCACAACATGAACACTCTACACACACACACACACCTTCCCACCACACCATATTCTATATGATTATATTAATCAAGACCACTAATAAACAAAAAAACTCAATACAATCATAACTGAAACCATGACTGCGCAATTGAAAGCATTTCAGAATAGTCAATCGCTTGTTTATCACAGTGGCATTATCACAAAAAAATATACATGGACCAATGAGAAAAGGCAACAAACAAAACTAACAAGATGAGAACCAAACCCTGTCACACTCCAAAATGACAGAACGGGAGCCAGAATGAGGGCACTCACGCCGGTGGCAAACAAGCACCAGTGCATCATCAGGACAGACTGACAGACAGGGAAGACAGGCCAGGACATCAGCAGAAGCAGCGTGGACCTATCACACACAACCAAAGGTCAACTTTCACGGCCACCCACACCAAAGCGATCATATGACAACCACAGCTGACCACAGTGTCTGCTCCTTATGACAATGGACTTCTCCTGTCCTCTTTCTTCCATGCGCTTCACGACTCTTTCACTTCTCCCTCCCAGCCTACTTCACATTAAGTTATCTCTATACCTACCATCCCTACTTTCACATAATTCTCTTCCCTCCTCCCTGATTTCACATTATTATATCTATTCATATCCCTTACATGTAATCTATAATCTCTCCCTCCCTCCTTTCACATAATTAAATCTCTCTCCCTCCCTGCTTTCACACAATTCTCTCTCCTCCACATCCCTGCTTTACATAATTATTTCTCTACCTCCCTTCACATAAATATCTTCCTGATTTACATAATTATCTCTCTCCCCCCTGCTCTTCACATAATATCTACCCCCCCCCCCACCCCCCCCCCCCCCCCCTTTCACACATAATTTATTCCTCCCCTGCCTTTCAACATAAATTATCTCTCTCTCCCTCCCTGCCTCTACATAATTATCTCTCTCCATCCTTTCTCCCATCAAACTCTACCCTGGTTTTTCTCACACTCCTCTCTCCCTCTGGCTTCTCGATGCCTCTTCCCCCTGGCTTTTATTCCTTCAAGTTCTGGGGTCCTCTCCCTGTCTCCTCACTGCCCCTCACTCCCTGCGTCTGTCCATGGCTTCTCCTGTCTCTCCCTCCTGGCTTCTTTTCCTGTCTCTCCCTCCTGCTATCTCCTTGTCCTCTCCCCTCCCTGGATTCTCCTGTCTCTCCCCTCCCTGGCCCCTTCCCATCCCTGTCCTCACTTGGCTTCTACTGTTCTCTCCATCCCTGGCTTCTCCTGTCTCTCCCTCCCTGGTTCTCTGTCCCTCCCTCCTGCTTCTCCTGTCCCTCTACCCTCCCTGGCTTCTCCTGTCTCTCCCTCCATGGCTTCCCCTGTCCCTCCCTGGCTTCTCCTGTATCTCCCTCCTGGCTTCTCCTGTCTCTCCCTCCCTGTGCTTCTCACTGCTCTCTCCTCCCTGGCTTCTCCAGTCTCCCTCCCTGGCTTCTCCTGTCTCTCCCTCCTCGGCTGCTCCTGTCTCTCACCTCCCTGGCATTTCTCCCTGTCTCTCCCTCCCTGGACTTCTCCTGTCATCTCCCTCCCTGGCTGCTCCGTCTCTCCTCCCTGGCTTATACATGTCTCTCCTCCTGGCTTCCTCCTGTCTACTCCCTCCCTGGCTGCTCCTGTCTCTCCCTCCCTGGCTTCTCCTGTCTCTCCCTCCATGGCTCTCTCCTGTCTCTCCCTCCCTGGCTTCTCCTGTCTCCTCCCTCCCTGGCTGCTCCTGTTCTCTCCCTCCCTGGCTTCCTCCTGTCTCTCCCTCCCTGGCTTCTTCTGGTTCCTCTCCCTCCCACCTGGCTTCTCCTGTCTCTCCCTCCCTGGCATGCTCCTGTCTCTCCTCCATGGCTCTCTGTCTCTCCCTCCTTGGCTTCCCCTGTCTCTCCTCCTGGCTTTCCTGTCTCTCCCTCCACCTGGCTTCTCCTGTCTATCCCTCCCTGGCGGCTCCTGTCTCTCCCTCACCTGGCTCTCTCCTGTCTCTCCCTCCCTGGCATGCTCATGTCTATCCACCTCACCTGGCTTCTCCTGTCCTCTCCCCCCTGGCCTTCTCCTGTCTAGCCACTCCCTGGTTTCCTGTCTCTCCTCCCTGGCTGATTATTTGTGTTGAGAATGATTCTTGCTGAAGCCGTTAAAACCATACTTCAGTCTGGGAGTCCATGTTAAGGCTGTCGGCATTTTATGTGAGATTCTTTATTTAGACTACTGGTATTTTATGTGAGATTCTATATTTAGACTACTGGTATTTCGTTTCAGATTCCTTGTTTAGACTACTAGTGTTTCGTTTGAGATTCTATATCTAGACCACTAGTATTTCGTTTAAGATTCACTATTGAGATACAAGTCTTTCGTTTGAGAGTCTCTATTAAGACTACTAGTATTTCGTGTGAGATTCCATATTTAGACTACTAGTAGTAGTTCGTGTGAGGTTCTATATGTTTAGACCACTAGTATTGTTTCGTTTGAGATTCTATATTTAGACAAGTATTTGTCGTCTTGAGATTCTTTATTTAAACTAGTAGTGTTTCGTTTTTGTGACTCTATATATAGACTACTAGTGTTTCGTCTTTGAGAGTTCTATTTTTTGGACTATATGTTTCTGTTGAGACTTTCAATATTTAGACTACTAGTGTTTCTTTTTGAGTGTCAAGTTTTAGACTTTAGTGTTTCGTTTGAGACTCTATTTGTTAGACTTCAAGTATTTCGCAAGCAGTGCAGTCCTTTTTGTACAATCAGGTCGGAGACTACTCACCTCAAAACCAATGTTGGGCTCGAACAAGGTTGCCTGTTGTGCTCCAGTTTCCTGTTCAATGTCTGTTCTTGGGGAAAACATTATAATCAATAGAGAGGAGGACCCTCCATGAATTCCACTCTACCATTCATGTGGCGGCAGACCAATCAACAACTTACCGGATTTGCCGATGACATTGGACCTCCATGGCGGAAGTAACACAAGAGCTGCAGATCTTACGACCCATGACTTGAGAACAGAGCTGGAGCATATGGGATTGGAGGTGATGCTGCGGAGAAAAGAAAAAAGTAAAGTACTTGTGAACAGCAGAGCAAGCCACGCCTAAAAGTTTAATGAAACGGCCAACAACTGGAGGAGGTAGACGCTTTTTAAATACCTCGGCGCTGACACTCACAAAGGACGGGCGAATCGACGACAAGAAATAAAAGTCAGAATAGCCAGTGGCAACATTTCATTGACAAAACTGCACCACATATGAAAAGGTTATAAAAGAGTAATCAGTTTCCCAATCAAACTAAAGCTCTACAAAGCCCTAATTCAGACGATCCTGGCTGTACGGAAGTAAACCTGGACATTGACTGCTGAAATCAGCAAAGCGAATTCAGTCATTGTTGAAACAAAAAAATGGCCATAGAAAAACTAACTGGGCATATCCTGGAGAGAACGAAAGACCAATGAATTTGTCAAGAGTCAATAAACACAGATGGCAGGTCCACAGGAACCCCTTTCACCATCGTCTAAGGAAAAAGCTGACATGGTTCGGCACGTCGCCCGCCACAAAACACTCTGCCCAAATCAGTACTGCAGGGGAAACACTCGAAGGTGGCAGAAGGAGGGGAAGTCAGAACAAAGTCTATGGTAAATGGTCAACATCAGAGTAATGGACCAGGATGAATGACTCGTACACTACTGCGCAGAGCGAGGACCGAGATGGGTTGGGAGGAGGCTTACCACTGGCCATCGTCTTTCATGTCTCCCCCACGACCGCCAAGGTCACGGGTCTGATGATGATGATGATGATTCGTTTGAGATCTATATTTTGACTAACTAGTGTTTCGTTGATATTCTATATTTGCCTACTAGTGTTATATTTGACTCTATATTTAGACTATAGTGTTTCGTTTGAGACTCTATTTTTAGACTACTAGTGTTTCGTTTGAGTGTGATTCTATATTTAGACCACTAGTGTTTGTTTATAAATATAATAAAAGATTCCTATTGAGATACAAGTGTCTTTCGTTTGAGAGTCTCGTAGTTAAGACTACTAGGATTTCGTAGTGAGTTTCCATATTTAGACTACTAGTAGTTCGTGGTGAGGTTCTATATTGTAGAACCATAGTATTTCGTTTGAGATTCTATATTTAGACTACAGTATTTCGTCTTGAGATTCTATATTTAGACTAGTAGTGTTTCGTTTGAGACTCTATATTTAGACTACTAGTGTTTCGTTTGAGACTCTATATTTAGACTACTAGTATTTCGTTTTGAGATTCTATATTTAGACTACTAGTGTGTTGTTGAGATTTATAGACAAGGTTCGTCTTTAATTCATCCGAGATTGTATCTCAAGCTTTCTTGTCTGTAGAGAATTTCATGTTGAGTCTCTCCCTTATATCATCAGGTGTTTAATGTCGAGTCTATTGAGACTTATTGTCAGATTCATGACAAGTGTATCAGTATTTTCATCTGATATTGCATGGTTGACGTTGTTTGTATGTATTTGCGTTAGGGACCTATATGTTGATATTCTATGTTGAGTAATCATATGAGGCTTTGCACATTCATTCATTCATGCTTTTTTATTTTCATCTTTATTCTTTTTTTCGAGGATAATGGAATAAGCACTCGTGTGCTTTTTTTTACTTAGTCCCCGTGTGTATGCAGTTTTGGGTATTTTGGCATCCGTTCCACTGGCCACCAATGGCCTACTCTTCCGAAAAGAGAACGGGTTTGAATGTTGTGCGCAGTTGTTTCTGCGTGCGTTCGTACACTGGACCTCACGGTTTATTGGCTCATCGAAAGCACTGGGGTGCAGGTGCACTGTTGCTATAGAACTGTACTGTATTTGAGGTTGGCCCATGGCGCCAAAGTGGAAGAACTTTGCGGCGTACCACAGTCCCTTAAATCGGTTACCTCCGCTGAGGACTATTAGGTTATATTCTGAACCAGCAAATCTATGTGATGTCGTTGCGTTTCATTTCATTTTTAAGGTGTAATAATCTATTGGTATTTCATCTGAAATTCAGTTAACCGCTGTGAATTATTTCGTCAAAGATTCCCAGTTAAGGCTTTGAATTATTTCATCAGAGTTTCCATGTCTCAGTGTTATATATTTCGTTAGATATCCATGTTGAAGCTATGATGATTGAAATTATCAGAGTTTCATGTCAAACTCTATGAATATTTCATCAGAGATTCCATGTAAAGACGTTGTTCAATTTCATGCCTTGGTCCCAACCAGCTGAAATTCGTGCTGTCTTAGTGGCGATCAGAAAGCGCAGTGATCTGTCGGAGAGGATGATGAGACTTGACTCCACCTTCATTTTATCCGTGTATGTCCTGTGTGGGTCAGGTGTTTGGTTCCGGTGCTGGTTGACGTTACAGCTTCCCAATGAAACGTGGGTGCAGATTGATCAGCCCGAACACGTGAAACCAAAAGACAACCGCTTCTTGGTATGGACGACTTCGTGGTGTTCCTGATTTACACCCACTGAGTTCGTGTGTATCTCGTTCTGTATTGTCCTCACCTGCTTCGGATCATGATATGAAGGATTATTTTCTCTGTATTAATCTTATGATATACAGCGCACACACGATGACTGGATGTCTCCTTGTGGCCCAAAAGGCACGGACAGAATGAACGTACACGCCACTGCCGTATGATGACTTTTATTGGTGCTAGTCCTGAATAATTGATTATCATAATGAACGTCATACCCCATGCGCAAAAAAAGCGCTGGTTATGGAATGTTCCTGGTGCTCATTTTCTGTTCTTTCTCAGATTTTTGGTTGTTTTCATTATTGTTATTGTATGACTGGTTGTACTAGCACTGAATTTTGTTTACGGGCATTGTGATCTGTTAGAAGTTATCATTGAGACGTGTGTTACATAATTGAAGATGTGCGTTTGTATTGTGGTTGTAATTGGGTGTTACGTGTTAACAGATGTAGTTATTGCTACGCTTCACAACAAATAAAGTTGTGCTGTGTGTTCAAACTCATAATGTTAATCATGTTACTGAAATGGCAATGTCTGTATTCCCTTTGTGAAGTTCACGTGCCTTGGTATGTTGGTGTAGAGAAATGTCCTTTACAACTTTCCCCCGGCCTTAAAAATGATAACTGAGCCACATAAATTTGGCACCCCTGGAGTCTCTGGATACGTTCCTATAAGATGTCTAAGACCTGGACTGACAGCCCATTCTTTTTGTCGTGGAGTAATTCTTAGACAAACAGTGTTGTTTGTGTCAGAAGGATCTATTTCTACTACGTGTAGTGTGTTGTTGTTGTTTTTGTTTTATTGGTATTTTTGTAAATGATATCCATAAGTCCTCCCCCCGCCCCCCCCCCCCCCCGCCCCCCCCCCCCCCTCCCTTCCGGTTGTGAGTGAAAATATGGTGTGTAAAAAAGATATCTGCGCTACTGTTTGAACGAAAGAAAAAAGTTTTGGGCAGTGTGTGAGTAGCCGTATTTACTTTTTCTCACACATCTCTCTCTCTCTCTCTCTCTCTCTCTCTCTCTCTCTCTCTCTTTCTCTCTCTGTGTATTCCTGATGAAGGATTCATACTTTATATATTCAATATTTTATTTTGGCTTGTCGGCTGCATTATTTAAGTTTTAGATGGAATGCTCTATTTCAATATTTATGGTTATGGTGTAACAACGATGTGTACCATTTTACAATGTGAGCTGTTTTATTTATGACTTATAGTTTGTTGATGTTTTTTCTCTGGTTTTGTTTATTGTTGTTGTTTGTTTTTCTCTTTTTTTGGTTGTTTTTTCTTATTCTTTTGTTTGTTGTTGGTGGTCGTGGTGGGTTTTGTGTTTGTTGTGTTGTGTGGGTTGTTGTTTATTTTTATTTTTTTTATTTTTTTGGTGGGGGGGGGTTTGGGGGGGGGCGTTTTTAGGGTTTTTTGTTATTTCTTTATTTGTTTTGTTGTTCTTGTGTGTGTGTGTGTGGGAAGGGGGGGGGGGGGTTAAAAGGGCTATTTCCCTCTGTTTCTATGTGTGAGAGTATAAGTATTGGGTTATTTATTTAGATGTGTTAACCCAGTGGGGGGGAGTGGATGTAAAAAAAAAGCACATGAGTGCTTATTCACTTATCCTCGGACATAAAAGTATTTTGTCATGTCATTGTCTTCACTCTTGCTTTCTCACTCTGCCCTTGTTCTCGCCTATTTCTGTTTGTATAGCCACGCCAGGTCCTCCTCTGCGTGAGGTTCGGGTGCTCTCCCGAGGAGAGTGCGTCGCCACAAGAGCAGCGCCACCCATTCTTTTTTTTTCTCTCTTGTTCTTCAATGTGTACTAATTTTGGTAGCGTGAAATCTTCTCTCTCTCTTCTCTCGCTCTCTCTCTCTTCTCTCTCTCTCTCTCTATCTCTCATCTCTTTCAAGTGCTCATGGTGATCGGTCGGTCCTAGAGGTAACGCGCTGTCTAGAATGCGAGAAAAGTCCGGGTCGGGTGGTGCGCGGTTCGTACTTCGTTTGGCTCCGAAATTTTTCCCCATCCATTAGACCAATGAGTGGTGGTCTCGGGCGCTAGTCTTTCGGATGAGACGATAAACCAGAGGTCCCGTGGTTACACCAAAAATTTTCAGGGCACGTAAAAGAAATACCCACGGACAAAACCAAGGGGTTGTCCCTGGCAAAATTCTTAGAAAACAAGGCCACTCTGGATAGGGAAACAAAATACAGATTGCAGACCCAAAAGAAAAAAGGAACAAAAGAAAAAAAAGGGCTGGCGATGCTCTTGTGGCGACCGCGCTCTCCACGGGGAGAGCAGCCGATTGACCAGAGAATCTCCGTGACTTAAAGTGTTATAAATAAAATATAAATAAAATAAAATAATATAAATGGCAGCAAGCGTAGTGCTGTTTTCCTGGTACAGGCGTTAGTCCCCACAATGGCAGGTGTGTGTTCTGGAAAAGGTATTATCTCTGATATTGCATTGTTAGTATGGAAACTCTATTGTGATTTGTATTTTTTGTAAATGTTTTATCAGGTAGTCCTGACTCCAGATCAGCTAGTTTGCAACATCGTTATTCTTTATTCTTGTTTCTTTTTTTTTCGTGGATATTGGATTAATTACCATGTGTGGGGTTTTTTGTAGGGGGGTTGGCTTTTTTTTTTTTTTTACATGAATGATTTTAACAGCTGATATCACTGAAACACTGGAAAATCAGGTATTGTGTTGATTTCTTTTTATTCTTCTCCGGTCTTTCCCTGCGTTGCTTTGTATAGAACGGCTTGGTTGACCATAACAATGCATTATTTCTTATGACTTTTACGTGGTTATCAGAGCTTAAGAATCCTCTTTTTTTTTTCTTCTAACCAATGGAATCCTGGTTTATGCATGTGGCCCGTGGACCTTGTTACCTCAAGATGCTGCTTGAAGAAGGGTTACAGTTATTTTATTCGTGTTGCAAAGTTCACATGGAACAGTATATATGTTGGGTTCGTTTTCCAGCTTGAGATACATCATGTGTTGGAGGCTTGTCAGTGCGGTTCACTCATTCCTATTGTTTCTTGGTTTAGTTTGTTTTTTTTTTTATTGTTTTCGTTTTGTTCATCAATTCCTTTATGTTATTTTTTATATTATGATGGACTGAAAAAATGTATAATGTCAAGTCTCTTTCCATGCAATTGGTATGATTCTTGCTTCTGATTACAAAAACCAAACACTCTCTCTCTCTCTCTCTCTCTCTCTCCTCTCTCTCTCTCTCTCTCTCTCTAATCTCTCTTGCTCTCCTCTCTCTCTGATAGTAATTTCACTTTGAAGTTGCAAATATCCTAGACTGTTAGGGCAGATTACTTAAACCCACAAGACAGCAACCGCCATGTGCTATGCTGGTCTTTCACTGCTATTTGGTTTATCTCTCTCTAAGCTAGACGGCATTCCCCTTCCTTCCCTTGTCCAACAATCCTGTTTTCCTTCGGCTTTCCCGGCTAGAGCTCCCAGGTTTCACCAATGACGACATTTATTTTTTACCGGTACTCGTTTACTAACCCACCATACCAAAGACAGCGCATTGCCACGACTTCGGGGGATCATGTGGTAAGCTGTTTGGATGGGGGTTTTTGTCAACGTTGTTCATCCGTTCCACACTGGCACGAGCGGCCTACTCTCGAAAGGTGGGACGCGTTTTAAACTGTGCGCAAGATGCTTGCGTGCATTCGTTTACACGGTAACACTCGGTTCACAGTCTCATCCGAAGGACTTTTCGGGGGAGTGGAATCAGTTACTGGTGTTAACTCCAGAGGGAATAAACAAATTCCCCTCGAACGGCGTTCGGTTGTAATAATAATAATAATATATAATATTAATAATATGTATGGAATTTATATAGAGCTGACATCTTGTAAAAGACAAAACTTATCGAAGCGCCTGCACACATCTGTAGAAACCAGAGCCTGAGTCAGATCTACGAGCCCCAACTCCCAACTGGCCTTACCTGAACTTAAGTGTCTCTCTAAAGTTTGATACGGTTTGTGCCTGTCAGAAGAATAAAATCTCCACTTTCTGGATATTCTGTGCTATGGAATTCCCTCTTTTCTTTCCCTCTCTTTTTTGTTTCTGCCTTGTTCCTTTTTTCCTGTCACCTCCTTTTGTTTAATTGCTGCCTTCTTGGTCATTCTGTCCTGCCTTTCTTTTCAAGGCTTAAAAAGATTAATGTCTCGCATGCCGAAGTCCGGATGTACAAGCTTGACTTGTCAGCGCTTAATGGCCTGTGAAAATGGCATTTTTGGTCATTTTGACAGATAATAGTTGCTGTCTGAGCGTTGACATAAGAGTACTTGTTATATTCTGCTTTTTTTTTTTCACACAAGATTTCAGATGTTAGATTTGGACTGTTTGGCTTCAATAAGGTAAAGTTACTTTTTCGTCCCTTTAGCTCTTTTTTGTATTGTGTTTCAAAGGGATGTATAAAGATTGGTCCATAGATAAAAAATTTTTTTTTTTTTTTTGACGTGTATGCAGGCTCATTATATGAATACAAGCTGAAATTCAATGTAAGGGGTGAAAAGGGGTTTTTTTTGTTTGGTTGATGTTTTTTAATAAGAAGCTGGTGTATTGTTGGCTTTTGTTTGGCCTTGGTTTGGGGGGGGGGTGGGGGGGGGGGGTTTGTTGTGGAGTGAAGGTGTGTGTCCTTTGTATTAGCTTGGGTTTGTCTTTTTTGTTTTGTTTCGGGATTTTTGTGTTTTGGGGGTTGGTTTTTGTTGTTGTTTTTGTTGGGGGGTTTTTTAGGGGTCCTGGCTTTGTTTTTTTTGCAGAGGTAGGCAGTCAAAATAATTTGGATGGACACAATGAGAGTAGAGAGAGAGAGCAGAGGAGAGAGAGAGAGTGAGTGAGATGTGAGAGAGGCTGAGAGCGATTGGTGTGAGGAGAGAGAGAGGTGTGTGTGCGTCAGCGTGGCGTGCCGCTGGGTGGTGCGTGTGTGTGTGTCGCTGTGTTGTGTGTGTGTGTACGCGCGCGCGCTCGTGCAGAGCGTGCGTGTGCTTTGTGTTTTGGACAATTAACAGGGCTTCTCATGTTTTATTTGCTTTACTATTCTAACAGCTCTTCATTTCCTGAGTGACCCGTGTGCCTCCGTATATATTTTTTCTACCCTTTTCTGTCGTGTGTCCTTGCGGGTGCAAAACCAAGAGACTGGTATTTCCTCATATCTGAACCCGTCTCAGTGCGAGGTTTCTTGCTTCTTCGTTGTGGTTGTTTATTGTTGTTGTCCGTTCGTCGGCTTCAGTCTCCGGGTCATACTCATGTGAGATGTTGACGTTGTATACGACCCGTTTTTACCCCGCATCCCCTAAGGCTGCCGCATTTCCGCCTTCGGGGGCCGTTGCTTTTTGTTGCTTTCTGTGCTCACAGCAACTTCACGCCTTGAAAATCTACGGGGTTTTATGGTGTCCGCTGTGTGTGTGTGTGTGTGTGTGTGTGTGTGCGTGTGCGTGTGTGTGTTGTGAGTGTGTGGTGCCACCCCCCTGCCCCCCTCCCTTGCGTGTGTGTCGGTGTGTGACTCCCACTGCCTGTTTGTTGTTCCAGCTCGACTGAGCCAAAAACCAGCTGGTTTCTAATCCATCAATGTTCTTTCTCTTTTCAATATAGACACCAAGTTCCACTGGCGGTTTTTTTTTAAGGGGGCGGGATGTGTTTTCAATCAATACCATAATGATTACTGTTTGATCTTATTTGTTCTGCTGTTTTGCAAAGTCTATTTCTGGCTTTCTAGTTTTTATCAAGTTAGCATGCGTTAGAAAACACGTGGTGTATGGATCATCAATCCGAGCCGGGGATGGGGTTGTTTTTTGTTGGTTTTTTGGTTGTTGTATTTTTTTTTTTGGCGGGGGCCCGGGGGTTTATTTGTATAGTTCTTTAAACGATTCTGCCACTCATACTGAAAAATATGGAGGACTTTCCTAGGAGACGTGTAGATGCTTTAATAAAAATATATATTATATATCATATGCAATGGTGCTGAATCCATATCTCTATCATTTCCTTAGTAGGTGATTTTGTTTCCTTGGCTGGATTTTTAACTTAGGCAGTCTTTTTCTTTATAATGCATTGCCACTGTACTGATGTGTGTCTGATAGGTTGCTGGTAAGCGACATGGTGGCTAGTAAGATTCACAGGACAGGTGATCCCTGTTAATCCAACCTCCACTGGTTCTCCTGTGTAAATAGGGCTGCCTCCATTTTTCTATTAACCTGATACTTTGGTGATGTGCATGTGCATGTGTGTATGCAAGTACAGATGTGACGAAGATAGCATTGTGTAGTTTTGGTTCAGGTTGTGACCATTACTATATGAGAGATGATGGCTGTTAAGTGTCTGACAAATAAGGTCCTAATGATGATGATTAATGATATATGATGGCAATGTTTCCTAGGAACTCACAAATAGGCATGTTTGTCAGTGTCTTGGTTTCCTACTAAAAATACAAGGCTCACCGTCGCCCACTTGAAGGACGCTGTATGTTATGGTGACACTGTTGTATGCAATGCATGTACTGTGCTCATTAACTTTCCTTTTAAACATATGCAACACCTTCCAAGCCTGTCTGTATGGGTCTATCAAGCACCATCTGCAGAACAAACTCCCCGGCAATAAGCCATGCGCGTTTGCCTCTCTGTTTCATGTGTTCAAGGGGCGGACATAATCTGTGTCTGTCAGAGCACTGGCGCTGCACAATGTTGATGGCCTGGCATTTAGCCCAGGTCTTCAGCCACAACACCTAGTCCCTGCCTGTATACTAATGTAATCGGGACGTTTCCCACCTTAAGTTAACTAATATCAATTTTGACTCCACTCTCCCCTTAAGTCCTCTCAGTTGGGAGAATATAAACTGAGGCCTGCGTCCGTGATCGCACCGCAAATCATCTTGCACACATGTTCAAACCAATTTTGCCTGTAGAAGAGCCCCCTAGGCACAATTGGTACCTGTAAGATTTGAAGACACAATTATGTGGTTTTTTTTTTAAAACAGCATCCACACAAAGTCAGAATGCACTACACCTCAAGGGTAGGCAAAAAGAACAGTTCACCATGCCCACACAAAGTCCTCACATTTGGTAAACCTGGGAGCTTTAGTCGAACAAAAACTACTAAAAACAAAACAAACGACAGAAAAATGTGTTCAGTGTAGTCGCCAAAACAAAGAGAGGACGAACAAGCAAAGCCTCCCAATGTCCATGAAACACTTCTGGTTTTCCTTTTCCTGTGGTCGCCAAGTATGTTTAAAAACAAGTCACTGTTATCGTTTTATTTGATTAAATTGTTAGAACAGACCTTCCCCCACCAATATATGTTAAATACAGTAGAACGTGCCCATGTGGGGGACGGGATAGCTCAGTGCGTCAGAGCTCCCTCACTTTCCTCCTCAGCCATAACGTTAAGCATGATCACAAGCGTGGTTACCAATTGGATGGTGGAACCGTTTGTGCACCTTGGCTTCAAAACAGTTCCCCCAGCTGTTATATGGGTACATGCCTCTTAGGCGACAGGGACGGTTTAAAGCAGCGAGGGAGAGGAGATGAGCGCGCCCTCAATATGATGGCCTTGAGATGTGAGGTCTCTTGACCCCTCATCCCCTACACCACATAGGGTATGGGAACAACACTAGTCTGTGCCGGTTATGACTTTTTTTATTCTGGTTATTTTAGCAAACAATGAGTGGGACAAGAATTAATTTCGTTATATATGGCAAAAATGATAGCAGTGTTGAAAAGATAAATAACATAAAATAACTGAATTACCTCATTTTTACTAGCAGTAACTCTCCCTACTTGGGAATAGCATTCTTCTTAAGTTTCCTCCCCTGATACATTTCTTGCAAGTAAGTTCAAATCCAGCTTCAACCATAACAGAAAGCCAACAGTCCAAAGCTTGATTTTTTACATTTTATTTTTTTTTCAGTAACGACAACACAAGATTGTGTGTTCCAGTGTTGCAGGCACACGTGTCTTTCGACCTCCACAATTCATGGTCATGGTCAGTGTTGTCTATGTCTGACAAAGACATCCGCCCACTATCAATTTATCCACCACATCACCTCACACATAGACACAAAACACCACACACAAACCCATCCAACAAGCATGTATACTATACAAAAACTGGTTGTGATCGGAAAACTTTTTATAGCAGCAATTCAAAAGCACATATGCGAACAACAAGTTCACATATAATGAGTACTGGGCTGATCACACACCAACCCACACACTCTCAAAACTCAGAGTCCTTTCTCCACCACAGGGTTACGACTTGGCTAAAAAGATTCATGATAACTAACCTGATTCCTCTACCGTCCAACAATAATATCAACTTATCCATATTCGGAAACTGCATCTACAATCATATCTTTAAACGGACCAAGAGACAAAAACCACAAGAGACATAATGTTTTTTTGAAATAATGCAATGATAAACAATCGATGGCTTTCCTCCTAAACGAACAACACACAACATTTCTTCTTTATTCTTTTTCAATCTTCACTTGCAAATGATCACTTGATAATTCATAATGAGTAATTTTAAAAACAAAAACCCAAACATGTCACCTCCCCGCAACACCCCCCCCCCCCCCCCTCCCCCCCCCCACCCCCCCCACCCCCCCCCCCCCCCCACCCCCCCCCCCCCCCCCCCCCCCCCCCCCCCCCCCCCCCCCCCCCCCCCCCCCCCCCCCCCCAAAAAAATATCAAATCCCACCAACAAGTCAATAGCACACACCATTTTTTTTCCATAAGGCTCCCCTTCACCAGCCCAAGACCAAACATGTGGTGTGAAAGACAGAGTGTTGTGCTGTAATGAATCTATTTTTTTCTTTTAGTTGGTGTGGTGTGCTGCTATTGTGTGTGTGTGTGTGTGTGAGTGTGTGTGCTATGGGTGTGTGTTGTGTGTGTGTGTGGTGAGTGTGTGTGTGTGTGTCCCCCCTCCCCCTTTCTTTTGACAGACATTATCGAATGCCCCTTTTTTAAAGCTTAAAAGCTATTACACAGACCTGCATTAAAACATGTCAAAATTTGGTCCCTTTATTTTATTAACACTTACAGAAGATGCTTGGAGGAAACAACATTTCAGAGGTCGTACAAAAACTCCACACCTTCATTTCCCCCTTACTTTTGAAAACTCGGCTTCTCTTTACCATTGCTTTTTTAAAAAAAGGAAAAAAGAGCAATTCTGCAACCAGTCAAGCCGATGTTATGACTTGGAGCAGCAATGTCCTAACACACCATGGGTCAGATGTCTCTTGTCAGGTAAATCCAGTTTCACAGAAAAAAACATGGTGACAAGTAGAGAGAATGGCGTGACGTTTTATGTTTCTCACAGTTCCCTCGATTGGTAAAAAGGCGATTTTCTAAAACATTACATGAATGCAGTTGTGTGTTTAGCTTACAATATGCTGCACCTCTCAATTGATTTTTAATTTTTTCATTTTTTTAAAAACACAACACACTCAACATTAATACCATGGTGGGTGGGGGGGGGGGAGGGATTAAAAAAAAAAATTCACATAGGCAAAAAATCCTCACCGAGTTGTTGTAACCTCAGAGCTCTTGCCTAGGAACAAAAGGAAGAGGAACAACAACCAAAAATACAGAAAAAAAACACACTGGATACCACAATTGTCTTGCTGTGTCTGTCCGAGCGCAACCCGGCCTCGTGTGGAACGCACATGTTTGTTGTATTGTATGCGTGCGTGAGTGTATGTCACGTGGAGAAGCAAGGTGCAATGCAAAGCCCCCGCGTGCGTTTTTCCAGCGACGCTGCACACCCAAGTTCAGCTGTCATCCCAGAAAGTGCATTGATCCTGTTCTGTCTGCTGCTCTGTGCTGTCTGTTGTTGCTGTGGGCTGGGATGGCTCGCTCGTTTGCTCGATCTTCAGCCCAGGCCCCCTCACCATCTAATAATAAACCCACCCCTGGAAAGGGGAGGGGGGGGGGGGGGGGGTGGGGGGGGACACAAAATCACCACACACACACACTACATGGAAGACGAATCTACCTGCTGAACATGACCTCCTTCCTTCCCTCCTCTCCCTCTGTCTTGCCAGCAGCAGAAAGCATTTCTGGGCCAGGTGCCAAGTCGTTGGTACACTGGCGCTTTGAAAGGAGTATACGGCATGAACCACTCCATGGTGTTCAAAACAAACTCACGGTTCTCAGGCGCTTTGGAAAGGGTACGGCATGTCCCACTCCTGGTGTTCACCAAATCTACTACACTGATCTGAGGCGCTTTGAAAGGGTACGCATGGACCACCTCCCTGGTGTTGGTTCATCCCAAACAACTACACTGATTCTGCATGGCGCTGTTGAAAGGGTACGGGCATGAACAATCCATGGTGTTGCTTCACAGAATACAAATCACGGATCTCGAGGGCGCGTTGAAAGAGGGATTACGGCATGAACCATCCCCTGGGTGTTGTTCTCATAAACAATCTCACTGATCTGAGGCGCCTGTTGCACTGTCTGCATGGTTAATACATAACCCTTTTCTTTCTCTTTCTTTTCTGTCTTTACCACTAACACAAGTCTTGGAAACCTCTACTGGGAAAAAACTTCACAGGTAGCAAAAGATGATTATCTTCAGTCCGTATAAAATATTGCAAGCTTGCTACAGATGCGTGTATGATAGGCGTTTCTTTTTTTATTTATTTTACTTTGTGTTACTGGGTAGACCTTTGCTTGCACATATGTCTGTAATTATGGAAAAGTACGAAGGGTATGTGTGTGTGTGTACGTGCCATACATTAAAACGGTAGTGTAAGCAAAGTACTCACAGAATGGAATGAGAAGAGAAATGAAGGACCATTTTTTCCTCCGTTAATTTATCCACTTTAGTATAGACGCCTTTCATACTGACAATTATAAGGAAAACAAAAACAGGGCTTGATAGTCTTCAACCACAACATGAACACTCTACACACACACACACACCTTCCCACCACACCATATTCTATATGATTATATTAATCAAGACCACTAATAAACAAAAAAACTCAATACAATCATAACTGAAACCATGACTGCGCAATTGAAAGCATTTCAGAATAGTCAATCGCTTGTTTATCACAGTGGCATTATCACAAAAAAATATACATGGACCAATGAGAAAAGGCAACAAACAAAACTAACAAGATGAGAACCAAACCCTGTCACACTCCAAAATGACAGAACGGGAGCCAGAATGAGGGCACTCACGCCGGTGGCAAACAAGCACCAGTGCATCATCAGGACAGACTGACAGACAGGGAAGACAGGCCAGGACATCAGCAGAAGCAGCGTGGACCTATCACACACAACCAAAGGTCAACTTTCACGGCCACCCACACCAAAGCGATCATATGACAACCACAGCTGACCACAGTGTCTGCTCCTTATGACAATGGACTTCTCCTGTCCTCTTTCTTCCATGCGCTTCACGACTCTTTCACTTCTCCCTCCCAGCCTACTTCACATTAAGTTATCTCTATACCTACCATCCCTACTTTCACATAATTCTCTTCCCTCCTCCCTGATTTCACATTATTATATCTATTCATATCCCTTACATGTAATCTATAATCTCTCCCTCCCTCCTTTCACATAATTAAATCTCTCTCCCTCCCTGCTTTCACACAATTCTCTCTCCTCCACATCCCTGCTTTACATAATTATTTCTCTACCTCCCTTCACATAAATATCTTCCTGATTTACATAATTATCTCTCTCCCCCCTGCTCTTCACATAATATCTACCCCCCCCCCCACCCCCCCCCCCCCCCCCTTTCACACATAATTTATTCCTCCCCTGCCTTTCAACATAAATTATCTCTCTCTCCCTCCCTGCCTCTACATAATTATCTCTCTCCATCCTTTCTCCCATCAAACTCTACCCTGGTTTTTCTCACACTCCTCTCTCCCTCTGGCTTCTCGATGCCTCTTCCCCCTGGCTTTTATTCCTTCAAGTTCTGGGGTCCTCTCCCTGTCTCCTCACTGCCCCTCACTCCCTGCGTCTGTCCATGGCTTCTCCTGTCTCTCCCTCCTGGCTTCTTTTCCTGTCTCTCCCTCCTGCTATCTCCTTGTCCTCTCCCCTCCCTGGATTCTCCTGTCTCTCCCCTCCCTGGCCCCTTCCCATCCCTGTCCTCACTTGGCTTCTACTGTTCTCTCCATCCCTGGCTTCTCCTGTCTCTCCCTCCCTGGTTCTCTGTCCCTCCCTCCTGCTTCTCCTGTCCCTCTACCCTCCCTGGCTTCTCCTGTCTCTCCCTCCATGGCTTCCCCTGTCCCTCCCTGGCTTCTCCTGTATCTCCCTCCTGGCTTCTCCTGTCTCTCCCTCCCTGTGCTTCTCACTGCTCTCTCCTCCCTGGCTTCTCCAGTCTCCCTCCCTGGCTTCTCCTGTCTCTCCCTCCTCGGCTGCTCCTGTCTCTCACCTCCCTGGCATTTCTCCCTGTCTCTCCCTCCCTGGACTTCTCCTGTCATCTCCCTCCCTGGCTGCTCCGTCTCTCCTCCCTGGCTTATACATGTCTCTCCTCCTGGCTTCCTCCTGTCTACTCCCTCCCTGGCTGCTCCTGTCTCTCCCTCCCTGGCTTCTCCTGTCTCTCCCTCCATGGCTCTCTCCTGTCTCTCCCTCCCTGGCTTCTCCTGTCTCCTCCCTCCCTGGCTGCTCCTGTTCTCTCCCTCCCTGGCTTCCTCCTGTCTCTCCCTCCCTGGCTTCTTCTGGTTCCTCTCCCTCCCACCTGGCTTCTCCTGTCTCTCCCTCCCTGGCATGCTCCTGTCTCTCCTCCATGGCTCTCTGTCTCTCCCTCCTTGGCTTCCCCTGTCTCTCCTCCTGGCTTTCCTGTCTCTCCCTCCACCTGGCTTCTCCTGTCTATCCCTCCCTGGCGGCTCCTGTCTCTCCCTCACCTGGCTCTCTCCTGTCTCTCCCTCCCTGGCATGCTCATGTCTATCCACCTCACCTGGCTTCTCCTGTCCTCTCCCCCCTGGCCTTCTCCTGTCTAGCCACTCCCTGGTTTCCTGTCTCTCCTCCCTGGCGAAATTTCAAAGTGTTTCGTTTGAGACTCTATATTTAGACTACTAGTGTTTCGTTTGAGATTCTATATTTAGACCACTAGTGTTTCGTTTAAGATTCACTATTGAGATACAAGTCTTTCGTTTGAGAGTCTCTATTAAGACTACTAGTATTTCGTGTGAGATTCCATATTTAGACTACTAGTAGTTCGTGTGAGGTTCTATATTTAGACCACTAGTATTTCGTTTGAGATTCTATATTTAGACTACAAGTATTTCGTCTTGAGATTCTATATTTAGACTAGTAGTGTTTCGTTTGAGACTCTATATTTAGACTACTAGTGTTTCGTTTGAGACTCTATATTTAGACTACTAGTATTTCGTTTTGAGATTCTATATTTAGACTACTAGTGTGTTGTTTGAGATTCTATATCAAGGTTGTCATTAATACATCCGAGATTGTATCTCAAGGCTTTCTCTGTCTGTAGAGATTTCATGATGAGTCTCTCCCTATATCATCTGGTGTTTAATGTCGAGACTATTGAGACTTCATTTCAGATTCCATGACAAGTGTATCAGTATTTCATCTGATATTGCATGGTGACGTTGTTTGTATTTTATTTGCGTTAAGACTATAAGTTGATATTCTATGTTGAGTAAGTCATATGAGGCTTGCACATTCATTCATTCATGCATTTTTATTTTCATTCACTTATTCTTTTTTTCGAGGATAATGGAATAAGCACTCGTGTGCTTTTTTTTACATCTAGTCCCCGTGTGTATGCAGTTTTGTGTATTTTGTCATCCGTTCCCACTGGCACACAATGGCCTACTCTTCCGAAAAGCAGAACGGGTTTGAATGTGTGCGCAAGATGTTCTGCGTGCGTTCGTACACGGGACCTCGGTTTATAGTCTCATCCGAAGCACAGGGTGCATGTGCACTGTTGCTATAGAACTGTACTATTTTGAGGGTGGCCCATGGCGCCAAAGTGGAATAACTTGCGGCTACCACAGTCCCTAAATCGGTTTACCTCCGTGGGACTATGGGTATAATCTGAACCAGCCAAATCTATGTTGAGTCGTTAGCGTTTCATTTCATTTTTCAGGGTAAATCTTTGGTATTTCATCTGAAATTTCAGTTTACGCTGTGAATATTTCGTCAAAGATTCCCAGTTAAGGCTTTGAATAATTCATCAGAGATTCCATGTCAGTGTTATGAATTTCGTTAGATATTCCATGTTGAAGCTATGATGAATGAAATTCATCAGAGTTTCATGTCAACTCTATGAATATTCATCAGAGATTCCATGTAAAGGTTGTTCAATTTCCATGCCTTGGTCCCAACCAGCTGAAATTCGTGCAGTCTTTAGTGGCGATCAGAAAGCTGCAGTGATTTTGTCGGAGAGGATGATGAGACTTGACTCCACCTTCATTTTATTCCGTGTATGTCCCTGTGTGGTCAGTGTTTTGGTTACGGTGCTGGTTGACGTTACAGCTTCCCCAATGAAACGTGTGTCAGGATGGAACAGCGTGAACCAAAGACAACCGCTTCTTGTGATGGACCGACTTCGTGTTTTCCCTGATTTACCCCCAAACTGAGTTCGTGTGTATCTCCAGTTCTGTATTGTCCTAAACCTGCTTCGGATCCATGATGAAGTATATTTTCTCTGTATTAATCTTATGATATACAGCGCACACACGATGACTGATGTCTCCTTGTGGCCAAAAGGGCAACGGACAGAATGAACGTACCACGCCACTGCCTGTATGATGAACTTTTCTATTGGTGCTAGTGCCCTGAATAATTGATTATCATAATGAACGTCACCCCAATGCGCAAAAGCGCTGGTGATTGGAATGTTCCTGTTCCCTCTTTATTCTGTTTTTTTTCTCGTTTTTTTTTGGGTTGTTTTCATTATTGTTATTGTATGACAGTTGTACTCAGCACTGAATTTTGTTTACTGGGCATTGTGATCTTTTTAGAAGTTAACATTGAAGACGGGTTTTTCAAATTGAAGATGTGCGTTACGTGTTGTGGTTGAAATTGGAGTGTTAACGTGTTACAGATGAAGTTATATGCTACGCTTCCAACAAATAAAGTTGTCCCTGTGTTTCAAACTCATAATTTTAATCAGTTACTGAAATGGCAATGTCTGTATTATCCCTTTGTGAATGTTCAGTGCCTTGGTAGGGTGGTGGTAGAGAAATGCCCTTTTTCAACTTTCCCCCGGCCTTAAAAATGATAACTGAGCCACATAAATTAGGCACCTGGCAGTCTATGGAAACATTTCCCCAAGATGTCTAAGACCTGAACTGACAGCCCACTTCTTTTTGTCGTGAGAAATTCTTAGAAACAGTGTGTTTGTTTTCCGAAGGATCTATTTCTACTTGTGTGTGTGTGTTGTTGTTTTTTTTTTTTGGTATTTTTGTAAATGATTATCCATATAGTCCTCCCCCCCCCCCCCCCCCCCCCCCCCCCACCCCCCCCCCCCCCGGTTGTGAGGTGAAACTATGGTGTGTAAAAAAGATCTGCGCGTACTGTTTGAACGAAAAAAAAATTTTGGGCAGTGTGTGAGTAGCCTATTTACTTTTTCCCCACACATCTCTCTCTCTCCTCTCTCTCTCTCTCTCTCTCTCTCTCTCTCTCTTCTCTCTCTTGTGTTTTCCTGATGAAGGATTCATACTTTATATATTCAATATTTTATTGGGCTTGTCGCTGCATTTAAGTTTTTAATGGAATGCTCTATTTCAATATCTTATTGTTATGTGTAAAAACGATGTGTACCATTTTACAATGTGTAGATTTTTTATTTTTATGACTTTTTTAAGTTTGGTTGATGTTTTTTCTTCTTGGTTTTGTTTATTGTTGTTGTTTGTTTTTCTCTTTTTTTGGTTGTTTTTTCTTATTCTTTTGTTTTTTTGTTGGTGGTGTGGTGGGTTTTTTGTTTGTTGTTGTTGTGTGGGTTGTTGTTTTTTTTTTATTTTTTTATTTTTTTTGGAGGGGGGGGGTTTGGGGGGGGGCGTTTTTAGGGTTTTTTTTTTATTTCTTTATTTGTTTGTTGTTTCTTGTTTTTGTGTGTGTTGTGGGAAGGGGGGGGGGGGTTAAAAGGTTATTTCCCTCTGTTTCTACTGTGTGAGAGTATAAGTATTGGGTTATTATTAGATGTGTACCCCTACGGGCGGGGAGTGGATGTAAAAAAAGCACATGAGTGCTTATTCATTACCCTCGACAAAAAAGAATTTGTCATGTCATTGTCTTCACTCTTGCTTTCTCACTCTGCCCTTGTTCTGCCTATTTCTGTTTGTATAGCCACGCCAGGTCTCTCTGCGTGAGGTTCGGGCTGCTCTCCCCCAGGAGAGTGCGTCGCCACAAGAGCAGCGCCCCCCATTCTTTTTTTTTTTCCTGTCTTCAATGTGTACTAATTTTGGTAGCGTGAAATCTCTCTCTCTCTCTTCTCTCTCTCTCTCTCTCTTCTCTCTCTCCTCTCTCTCTCTCTCTTCTCTTTCAAGTGCTCATGGTGGATCGGTGGTCTAGAGGTAACGCGCCTGTCTAGAATGCGAAAAAATCCGGGTCGGGTGTGTGCGCGGTTCGTACTCCGTTTGGGCCCGAAAATTTTTCCCCACCATTAGACCAAAGAGTGGTGGTCTGGGCGCTAGTCTTTCGGATGAGACGATAAACCGAGGGTTTCCCGTGTGTTACACAAAAATTTTCAGGGGCACGTAAAAGAAAAACCCCCGGCAACCCAAAGGGGGGTTGTCCCTGGCAAAATTCTTAGAAAAAAGGGCCCCTCTGATAGGGAAACAAATACAGTTTTCAGACCCCAAAAAAAAAGAAAAAAGAAAAAAAAGGGTGGCGCTGCTCTTGTGGCGACGCGCTCTCCCGGGGAGAGCAGCCCGATTTTGACGCAGAGAATCTCGTGACTTAAAGTGTATAAAATAAAATAAATAAATAAAATAAAATAAATGGCAGCAAGGCAGTAGTGCTGTTTTCCTGGTACAGGCGTTAGTCACAAAGGCAGGTGTGTGTTCTTGAAATGGTATTATCTCTGATATTGCATTGTTATTATGGAAACTCTATTGTGATTTCCTTGAAAAGTTTTTCAAAGGTAGTCCTGACTCCAGATAGCTAGTTTGCAAAATCGCTTATTCTTTTTTCTTTTTTTTTTTTTTTTCGAGGATAATGGAATTTAATACTCATGTGTGGGGTTTTTTGTGGGGGTTGCTTTTTTTTTTTTTTTACATGAATGATTAAACCAGCTGATATCACTGTAAACACTGAAATAGTATTGTGTTGATTTTCTTTTTTCTTCTCCCCGGTCGTTCCCTGCGTTGATTTTTAAGAACGGCTTGGTTTACATACAAATGCATTTTTTTATGACTTTTAACTTGGTTTTCAGAGCTTAAAGAATCCTCTTTTTTTTTTCTTCTAACCAATGGAATCCAGGTTTATGCCAGTGGGTGGACCTTGTTACCTCAAGATGCTGCTTGAAGAAGGGTTACAGTTATTTTATTCGTGTGCAAGTTCACATGGGAAAAGTATATATGTTGGGTTCGTATTCCAGCTTGAGATACATCATGTGTTGGAGGCTCTGTCAGTGCGGTTCACTCATTCCTATTTTTTCTTGGTTTAGTTGTTTTTTTTTATATTTGTTTTGTTTTGTTCATCAATTCATTTATGTTTATTTTTTATTATATGTGGACTGAAAATATAATGTCAAGTCTCTTTCCATGCAATTTGTATGATTCTTGCTTACTGAAACAAAAACCAAACACTCTCTCTCTCTCTCTCTCTCTCTCTCTCTCTCTCTCTCTCTCTCTTCTCTAATCTCTCTCTCTCTCCCCTCTTCTGATAGTAATTTCACTTCTGAAGTTGCAAAACAGCTGTTAGGGCAGATTACTTAAAACCCCAAGACAGCAACACGCCATGTGCTATTTCTGGTCTTTCACTGCTATTTGGTTTATCTCTCTCTAGCTAGACTGCATTCCCCCTTCCTTCCCTTGTCCAAAAATCCTTTTTCCTTCGCTTCCCGGCTAGAGTCCAGGTTCACCAATTTACGACATTTATTTTTTACCTGTAACCCCCGTTTACTTACCCACCATCCAAGCAGCCGCATTCTGACTTCGGGGATCATGTGTAAGCAGTTTGGATGGGGGTTTTTGTCAAAGTTGTCATCCGTTCCCACTGGCACGCAGCGGCCTACTTTCCGAAAGGTGGGACGCGTTTTAAACTGTGCGCAAGATGCTTGCGTGCATTCGTTTACACGGTAACCTCGGTTCACAGTCTCATCCGAAGGACTTTTGGGGGAGTGGAATCAGTTACTGGTGTTAACTCCAGAGGGAAAACAAATTTCCCCCCGAACAGGCGTTCCGGTTGTAATTTAAAAATAATAATTATAAATTAATAATATATGGAATTTATATAGGCTGAATCTTGTAAAAGACAAAAAAATCGAAGCGCTTGCACTCATCTATGAAACCCAGGCCTGAGTCAGATCACGAGCCCCACCTCCCACTTGCTTACCTGACTTAAGTGTCTCTCAAAGTTGATACGGTTTGTGCCTGTCAGAAGAAAATTTCCCCCCTTCTGGAAATTCTGGCTAGGGAAATTTCCCTCTTTTCTTTCCCTCTCTTTTTGTTTCTGCCTTGTTCCTTTTTCTTCCTGTCACCTCCTTCTGTTAATTTAGCCTTCTTGGTCATTCTTCCTGCCTTTCTTTCAAGGCTTAAAAGATTATTGTTTCGCTGCCGAAGTCGGATGTACAAGCTTGATTTGTCAGCGCCCTTTAATGGCCGTGCAATGCTATTTTTGGTCATTTTGACAGATAATAGTTGCTGTCTGACGCGTTGACATTACTTTTTATTTCTGCCTTTTTTTTTTTCACACAGATTTCAGATGTTAGAATTTGGACTGTTTGCTTCAATAAGGTAAGTTACCTTTTCGTCCTTTAGCTCTTTTTTGTATTTTTTCAAAGGGATGTTTTTATTTGCCCAAAAAATTTTTTTTTTTTTCGTGTATGTCACCTCATTTATGAATACCAAGCTAAATCAATGTAAGGCCATGAAAAGGGTTTTTTTTTTGTTTGGTTGAGGTTTTTTAATAAGGAGCTGGTGTAATTGTTTGTTTGTTTGGCTTGGTTTGGGGGGGGGGGGGGGGGGGGGGTTGTGGGGTGAAGGTGGGTGTCTTTGTTTGCTTGGGGGTTTGTTTTTTGTTTTGTTTGGGTTTTTGTGTTTTGGGGGTTGGTTTTTGTGTTGTTTTGGGTTGGGGGGTTTTGGGGGGGTGGCTTGTTTTTTGAGAGGAGGCAGTAAAAATTTGGAGGGGGCACTAGGATGAGAGGGGGTGCTTAGGGAGAGAAAAGGGAGAGGAGTTTTGAGGAGGGGGTTGGAGTGGGAGATTTTGGTTTTAAAGAGAGAGCAGAAGAAAAGAATTGAGAGTGAGAGAAAAGAGGGGAGGTGTGTGTGCGTGCGTGCGTGCGTGGGTGGTGCGTGTGTGTGTGTGTGTGTTGTGTGTGGGGTGTACGCGCGCGCGCTCGTGCGGCGTGCGTTGTGCTGTGTTTTGGACAATTAACAGGCTCTCTTTGTTTCTATGCTTTACTCATTCTAACAGCTTTCATTTCTTGCCTGTGTGTCCTATATATTTTTCACCCTTTTACTTCGTGTGTCCTGCGGGTGCAAAACCAAGAAAACTGGTTTCCTCTAACTGAAGTTTTCAGTGCGAGGTTCTCTGCTTCTTCGTTGTTGTTGTTATTGTTGTTGTCCTTCTTCGGGTTCAGTCCGAGGTTCACTCATGGGGAGATGTGACGTTGTTTCACCGTTTTTTACCCCCCATTTAAGGCAGCCGCATTTCCGACTTCGGGGGGTTTCTTTTGTTGTTTTTGTGCTCAGCAACTTTCACGCTGTGAAAACTACTGGGTTTCTTTGGGGTGTGTGTGTGTGTGTGTGTGTGTGTGTGTGTGCGGGGTGCGTGTGTTTTGTGTGCGTGTGTGTGTGTGTGTGCCGTGTGTGTGTGTGTGACTCCATGCCTGTTTGACTGTTCCAGCTGACTGAGCCAAAAACCAGCTGGTTTCCCAATCCACAATGCTTCTTTCTCTTTTCAATAAGAAAACTTCCCCCTGGGGTTTTTTTTTAAGGGGGCGGGATGTGTTTTCATCAATACCAAAATGATTACTGTTTGATCTTTTTTTTTTTGTTTTGAAAATCTATTTTTGCTTTCTAGTTTTTATCAAGTAGCATCGAAAAAACACGTGTGTATGATCATAATCCGGGGGGGGGGGGGTTGTTTTTTGGGGTTTTTTTTTGGTTTGTTGTATTTTTTTTTTTGGGGGGGGGGGGTTTAAAAAAATATTTTTTTAAACGACGCCACTCTACTGAAAAATAGGAGGACTTTCTAGGAGAGTAGATGCTTTAAAAAAATATATAAAAATATAAGAAATGGTGCTAAACCCAATCTTTTTTCTTATAGGTGTTTTTTTTTCCTTGGGGTTTTTTAAAATTGGCAGTCTTTTTCTTTAATGCTTTGCCAGTATGATGTGGCCCTGAAGGTTCCCTGGTAAGACATGGTGGTTAGTAGATTCAAGGAAAGGGATCCCTGTTATCCAACCCTCCACTTTTCCCTGTGTATAGGCTGCCTCATTTTTCTATAACCGGAATTTTTGGTTTGATGTGCATGTGCAGGGTTTTTGGAAAAGTACAGATGTACGAAGATAGCTTTTGTATTTTTTGGTTCGGGTTTGGGTGCATTACTATATAAAAGGGATGTGGCTGTTAAAGTGTTGACAAATAAGTTAATGATGATGATAAGATAATGATGGCAATTTTTTCCCTTTTGAACTCAAAGGCATGTTCAGTGTTTTGGGTTTTTTCCCAAAATAAAAAGGCTCACGTGCCATAAAGGGGACGCTGTTTTTATGGTGAACTGTTTTGAATGATGAACTGTGTCTTAACTTTCCTTTTAAACATACACACTTCCAAGCTTTTCTTTTGGGTCTATCAAGCACCAT
Organism: Rapana venosa; assembly: GCA_028751875.1. Taxonomy (NCBI): domain Eukaryota; kingdom Metazoa; phylum Mollusca; class Gastropoda; order Neogastropoda; family Muricidae; genus Rapana; species Rapana venosa. The sequence continues at coordinate 5,536,220 of CM054147.1, read as the reverse complement.
CTGCAGACAAACTCGGCAAAAAGCCAGGCTTTTTGCTTTGTTCATGTGTTCAAGGGGGGGGCTAATCTTTTTCTGTCAGAGCACGGGCGCTCACAATTGATGGCCTGGCATTAAGCCCAGGTTTCAGCCCCCCAAATGCCTGTTCAATGGGGACGTTTCCCCCTTAATTTTAACTAATACCAATTTTAAACTCCACTCTCCCCAAAAGTCCTTCAGTGAGATATAAACTGGGGCCCGGGGTTTTTGGTGTCGCACGCAAATCATCTTGCACACATGTTCAAACCCATTTTCCTTTTAGAAGAGTAGGCCAATTGTACCTAAATAAAGACAATTATGTGGTTTTTTTTTTAAAAAGCATCCACAAAGTCAGAATGCCCCTCCCCTCAAGGGTAGGCAAGAACAGTCAAAATGCAAAAGTCTCCCCCATTGGTAAACCTGGGAGCTTTAGCGAAAAAAAACTACTAAAAACAAAACCGACAGAAAAATGTGTTCATTTAGTGCCAAACAAGAGAGCAAAAAGGGAAAAGCCCCCCAAAATGTCCATGAAACACTTCTGTTTTCCTTTTCCTGTGGTCCCAGTTTTTTAAAAAAAACAAGTCACTGATTTTTTATTTGATAATTTTAGAACTTCCCCCCCAATTTATTTTAAATACATAGAAGTGCCTTGGGGGGGGATAGCTCAGGGTCAGAGCCCTCCTTTTCCTCACCAACGTTAAGCAGATCAACGGGTTCCCAAATTGATGGGGGACCGTTGTGCACCTTGGCTTCAAAACGTTCCCCCAGCTGTTAAATGGGTACCTGCTTTTAAAGGGACGGGGACTTTTAAAAGCAGCGAGGGAGAGGAGAAGGGGCGCCCCCTCAATATGTGGCCCCGAGAAGTGAGGTCTCTTGCCCCCATCCCCTACAAACCCCTAGGTTTTTGGGGAAAACCCAGCGTGCCGTATGACTTTTTTTATCTTGGTATTTTAAAACAATGATGGACAAGAATAATCTTAAATTTTTGGCAAAAAAGATAGCAGTGTTGAAAAGATAAATAACATAAAATACTGAATTTAAAACCCCATTTTTTCTAGCAGAAAATCTCCTACGGGAAGCATTTTCTTTAAATTTCCTCCCCTGATACATTTTTTTGCAAGAAGTTCAAACACTTAACCCTAACAGAAACAAAATCCAAAACTTTATTTTTTACATTTATTTTTTTTTTTCAGTAACGCAACCAGATTGTGTGTTCCAGTTCAGGGACAGGCTTTGCCCCCAAATTATGGTCATGGGCCCGTGTTTTTCTATGTTTCAAGACATGCCACTATCTTTTATCCACCACACCTACACATAACACAACCCACAAAAAAACCCACCAACAAGCATGTAACAACAAAAATTGGGTTTTGATGGAAAATTTTTATACAGCAATCAAAAAAACACTATGCGACAACAAGTTTTAATAAAAATGGTACGGCTGATCACCCACACCACACACCTCAAACCAGAGTCCTTTCTCCCCAAGGTTAGACTTTGGGAAAAGATCATGTAATAACCTGATTCCTCCACCCCAACAATAATATCCCAAATTATCCATATTCGAAACTGATCTACAACATATCTTTAAAAAAGGAAAGAGACAAAAACCACAAGAGACAAATGTTTTTTTGAAAAATCAAAGAAAACAATCGTGGCTTCCCCTAAAACGAAAACACCAACTTTCTTCTTTATCTTTTTTTAATCTTCACTGCAAATGATCACTTGATAAATTTATAAAGAGAAATTTTTAAAAAAAAAAACCCAAATTCCCCCCCCCCCCCCAACCCCCCCCCCCCCCCCCCCCCCCCCCCCCCCCCCCCCCCCCCCCCCCAAAAAAAAAAACCCCCCCAAACAAGTCAATAGCACCACCATTTTTTTTCCTAAGGGTCCCCCCCTTTCCCAGCCCAAGACCAAATGTTGTGAAGACGAGGTTTTGGAAAAGAACATAGTGTGTGGTGTTTTGGGTTTGTGTGGTTTTGGGGTTGTGATGTGTGTGTGGTGGGTGTGTGTGTGTGTGTGGTGTGTGTGTGTTGTCCCCCCCCCCCTTTCTTTTGACAGAAAATATCGAAGCCCCCCTTTTTTAAAGCTAAAAAACTTTTCACAGACCTGCATTTAAAACATGCAAATTTTGGGCCCCTTTTTTTATAAAAACTACAGAAGATGCTTGGGGGAAACAACATTCGAGGTCTACAAAAATCCACACCTTCATTTCCTTATTTTTTTAAAACTGGCTTCTCTTTACATTTTTTTTTTAAAAAAAAAAAAAGAGCAAATCTGCCCAACAGTCAACGATGTTATGACTTGGAGCAAACAATGTCCTAACACACATGGTCGATCCTGTCGTAATCCCTTTCACAGAAAAAAGGTGAAAGTGAGAATGGGTGCGTTTTATGTTTTCGTTTCGATTGGTAAAAGGCGATTTTCTAAACATTTCAAATGCAGTTGTGGTTTCTTACAATATGCTCACTCTCAAATTTATTTTTAATTTTTTTCATTTTTTTAAAACAAAAAACCCCACCCATTAATACCTTTGGGGGGGTTGGGGGGGGGGGAGGGATTAAAAAAAAAAATCACTAGGCAAAAAATTCCCCCAAATTTTTGAACCTCAGGCTCTTGCCAAAGGGAAAAAAAGGAAGAGGAACAAAAAACAAAAAAAACAGAAAAAAAACAATGACACAATTTTCTGTGTCTGTGGGGCGGGTGTGTGGCCCCACATGTTGTTTAGTTGCGGCGTGGTGTATCAAATGGAGAAGCAAGGTGAAAGCAAAGCCCCCGTGGTTTTTTTCCCCCCCAAAGCTGCCCCACCCCAATTTTAGCCCGTCACCCAGAAGTGCATTTATCCTGTCGTCTTTCTGTCTGGTTTTCGTTGTTGCCCCGTTGGGGGGTGGCTTTGCTCGTTTTCTCCTTAGCCCAGCCCCCACACTAAAAATAAACCCACCCCGGGGAAAGGGGGGGGGGGGGGGGGGGGGGGGGGGGTTGGGGGGGGACACAAAATCCCCCACCACACACACAAACATGGAAGCGAACTACTGTGACATGTCCTTTCCCTTTCCCTCCCTCCCTCGTCTTGCCCCCAAAACAAAAGCCTTTTTGGGGGCCCGGTGCCCAACGTTGGTACACTGCGCTTTGAAAGGGTACGGCATGACCACCCCCTGGTGTTCAAAAAAACTCACTTTCTAGGCCTTTGAAAGGGTGGCAGCCCACCCCGGGTGTTCACCAAACAAACTCACTGATCTGAGCGCTTTAAAAGGGAAAGGCATGGACCACCCCCGGGTGTTGTTCACCAAACAACTCACTGATTCAGGCGCTTTTGAAGGGTACGGCATGAACCATCCTGGTGTTGTTCCCAAAAAAATCACGGATTGAGGCGCTTTAAAAAGGGGTACGGCATGAACCATCCCGGTGTTGTTTCAAAACAATCACTGATCTGGGGCGTTTTGCACTCTGCTGGTTCCCAAAACCCTTTTTTCTTTTTTTCTTTTTTTCTTTCACTAAAAAAGTCTTGGAAACTCAGGGAAAAAACTTCACAGGTACAAAAGTAAATATCTTCAGTCCGTATAAATATTGCAAGTTTGCACAGGGGTGAATGTGGGGTTTTCTTTTTTTTTTTTTTACTTTGTGTTACTGGGTGGGTTTTGCTTGCACATACTGTAATTATGGAAAAGTAGAAGGTATGGTGTGTGTACGTGCATACATAAAATTGTGTAAGCAAGCCCTCACAGAAGGAAATGAGAAGAAAATAAAGGCCATTTTTTCCTGTAATTTTATCCACTTTAGTATAGACGCCTTCATACTGACATTATAAGGAAAACAAAAACAGGGCTTGTAGTCTTCAACCAAACTAACCCTCCACAACCCACACACACACCTCACACACATTTTTAAATTTTTATTATATAATCAAGACCACTAAAAACAAAAAAATCAATAAATCAAAATGAAAACCTGACGGGGCAATTAAAAACATTTCAGAAATGTCATCGCTTTTTATCACAGTGGCATTTCAAAAAAAAAATACAGACCAATAGAAAAAAGGGAACAAACAAACAACAAGATAAAAAAAAAAACCCGTCACCTCCAAATGACAGAAGGGAGCCAGAAAGAGGGCACACGCGGTGGCAAACAACACCAGTGCATCATCAGGACAGACGACGACAGAAGACAGGCAGACCTCAGCAGAAGCAGCGGGACCCATCCCACACAAACCGGTCAACTTTCAGGCCACCACACAAAGCGATAACAACCACAGTGACCACGGTTGCTCCAAAAACAATGGCTTCTCCTGTCCTCTTTTTCCATGGCTTCACGACTCTTTCCCTCCCCCCCCGCCTACTTTTACATAATTATTCTTCCTCCATCCCCCCTTTCACATAATTCTCTTCCCCCTCCCCCCCTGTTTCACATTATTTAAACTATCTATCCCCTTACATAATTATTTTCTCCCTCCCCCCCTTTTTAATAATTATCTCTCTCCCTCCCTGCTTTCACACAAATTTTCTCTCCCCCCCTCCCTGCTTTTACATAATTATTTCTCTCCCCCCCTTTCCTAAAACTTCCTTTTCCTTTTCTCTTCCCCCCCCCCTTTCCTTTTCTCCCCCCCCCCCCCCCCCCCCCCCCCCCCCCCCCCCCCTAATTTTTTCCCCCCTTTCCTTTTTTCCCCTTTTCCCCCCCTTCCCAAAAATTTTTCCTCCCCCCTAAATTCCCTTTTTTTCCCTCTTCCCTCTCCCCATTCTTCCCCCTTTTCTTCTTTTGGGGGCCCCCTTTTTCCCCTCCCCTCCCCCTTTTCCTCTCCCTTCCTCCCCCCCTTTTTTCCTCCCTCCTGCTTTCCTTCCCCTCCCCCCCCCTTTTTTTTTCCCCCCCTTCCCCCTTTCCCCCCTCCCTTTTCCTCCCTCTTTTTTCTCTCCCTCCCTTTTCTTCCCTCCCTCCTCCCTTCCTCCCTCCCCTTCCCCTTTTTCCCTCCCTCCCCCTTTTTTGGTTTCCCCTTTTTCCCCCCTTTTTTCCCCTTTCCCCCCCTGGGTTTCCCCTTTTTCCCCTTTTCCCCCCCCCTGGGTTTCCTTTCTCCCCCCCCCCCCCCCCCCCTTTTTTCCCCCTTTTCCCTCCCTGGCTTTCCTTCTCTCCCCCCCCTGGGTCCCTTTTTCTCCCTCCCTTCTTTCCCTTTTCCCCTCCTGGTTCCCTTCTCTCCCTCCTCTGTCCTTTTTCCCTCCCCCGGCTTCTTTCTTCCCTCCTGGTCTCCCTGTCTTCCCCCCCTTCTCTGCCCTCCCCCCTGGCTGTCCTGCTTCCCCCCTGGCTTCTCCTTTTCTCCCTCCCCGGCTTCTCGGTTCTCTCCCTCCCCCGGTTCTCCTGTCTCTCCCTCCCCGGTTTCCCGTCTCTCCCCCCCTGGTTCCCCTTCCCTCCTGGCTTCCCCCGTCCCCTCCCCCCCCTGGGTTTCCTGTCTCCCCTCCCCCGGCTTTCCTGTCTTCCCCCCTGGCCTCCCGTCTCTCCCTCCCTGGCTTCTCCTGTCTCTCCCTCCCTGGCTTCCCCTGTCTTCCCTCCCTGGCTTCCCCGTCTCTCCCCCCTGGCTTCTCCTGTTTTTCCCCCCCCTGGTTTCCGTCTCTCCTCCCGGCTTTTTCCTGTCCCCCCCCTGGCTTTCCTGTCTCTCCCCCCTGGTTTCTCCTGTCCCCTCCCGGGCTTCCCCCTGTCTCCCCCCTGGCTTCTCCTTCTCCCTCCCGGCTTTCCTGTCTCTCCCCCCCCTGGCTTCCCCTTTCCTCCCTCCCTGGCTTCTTTTCCCCTCCCCTCCCGGGCTTCTCCTCCCCTCTCCCCTCCCGGGCTTTTTTCTTCTCCCCCTCCCGGGTTTCCGGGTCTCCCCCTCCCAGTCTGCCCGGGTTTCATTCCCCGGGATAAAATTGCCAAAAAAGTATCGGACAGGGCGGCCCCCCTCCCACTTCCCCCCTCCTTGTCTTTCCCTGGGAAGCACCACCACCGGGTTTCCACGTAGGAAGGTTTTGGTTTCGGGTTTGATCAGTTTTCATCTTTTGGTTTTCCCAAAAAAAGAGACAAAAAAAATTTAAACCCCGATTTTTGGTTAAAAAAATTCACCCCTTACCAAAAAGTTCAAAATAAAATTTTTTTTAAAAACCCCCTTTTTTGGGGGGCAGGAAAAAAAAGACTGTTTTTTTTACACCCCTAAAAGCTTTTCTGGTTCTTTCCCGGGTGCCCAGAGAAAATATGGGGCCCCGTTAACAAAATCAGCTTCTTTTTTTAAAAAATTTTCCCTTAGGTTTTTGGACAGAGAAACAGGATTTTTTTTAAAAACACAGGAAAACCTTTTCATCATTTTTCTGGGGTTTGACAAAAAAAAAAGAAAAAGGGGACGGGTTTGGTTTAAAACAAAAAAAAAAAACAAAACCCCAGCCCCCCTTTGGGGCTTTTTTCCCCCCCCCAAAAAAAACCCCCCCCCCCCCCCCCCCTGGTTGGCCCCCCCCCAAGGAAAACTGATTTTTTGCCCCACGGGCCCCGGTTCCCCCCCCCTTGGCCCTTCCCCCCTTTTTTTCCCGGACAACCCCCGCGTTTACCCCAAAACCCCTCCCCTTTCCCAGTTGGGCCCAAAAACCCCCCCAACTTTTCCGGGTTTCCCCCCACCCCCCCACCCCCTAACCCCATTTAGAACCCCCCAACCCCCCGATTTCCCCCCCTCCCCGGCCCCCCCCTTTGAAAAAAGGTTTAAATTTAATTGAAACGACCTAAAACCCCAAAGGGTGGCCCAAAGGCCCCTTGACCGAAAGGGGGCCATTCCCTTTTTGTTTTTTTTTCCTTTTTTCGTTTTCACTTTCTACCACCCTGCCCCCAAACAAATTTAAAACCCTTCACAAACTTTTTAAATTTTTAAACCCTCGGGAAAAACTAAAGTTGGCAGACCACTGAACTAATGGCAATAAAAATAAACCAATACATCAAAACTACCCATAATTATTTTTGTTAAAAATCCTTTTTTTTTATTTCATTTAACTTTGATTTTTAAACCCAAAATTTTTGGAGGGTTTAAAACTGTGCGGGCCAAAAACTGCAAAAAAGGGCTAAAATTTTGGGAGGGGGTTTCCCAGGACACCCTAGTGGTTAGATTACTGTCCCTGCAACCCGAAAACTGGGACAACCCCTTGGGGTTTCAACCAAACCCCCCAAAATCCCTGTCGGGGGGAATTTTCCCAGTTGCGGGATTTCCATTCCCTAAAAAAAGCCCTTTGGGATGAAAACCATAAACTGGACCCTTTTAAAAAATCCCCAACAGAATGTCTTGTGCACACTTTTTCCCCAAAACCTTTTTTCGTTTTTTTGGAAGTTTTAAATTCAGGGCCAGTAAAATAGAGGGGGACCAAAAAAAATTTTTGGGGAAGACTTTAAACCCCAAAGGGCCCGGAATTTTGGCAAATTCAATGGGGGGGTTTTTGGAAAACGTCACATACACAAAAATCTCACCTTTTGTTTGGTTTCCCTTAGAGCTCTGGGGAAAGGAAAAAACCCCAAAAAACAAAACCCAAAAAAAACCCCTAAAAACAAAAAAAACCAATCCCCAACCCTTTTTTAGCTCGAAAACAAACACACACAAATTTTGGGGCCTTAGTTTGACACAAAAGACCTCCCCCCACCAGTTCATTTAAAAACCCCGAGAAGGTTTTGATTTGTGTGTTGCTTCACAAGATTCAGCATTTTTAAAAAACTCCCATAATCATTTTATTACTATTATTATTATTATTATTATTAGCTTTAAATGTTGATGACCAACTCACGTCTGTGGCAGGCGTTTTTTGTGGGGAGGCATGATGGGCATGTAGATGATCTTCACTCCATTCCCCAAACGGCGTCGCTTCAAACCCAAAGTTCTCCTGATCCATTCACAGGCACACACACACACACACACCACACACACACAAATCAGGTATGGGAGATTATGACCAAGGATGATTTGTGCTGTGGGTGTGTGTGTGGAGGGGGGGCCATTTAAAGGCGGCAGGCTGCACATGCGACATGGGTAATACATGCAAATTTGTGTAAGCACATGCACTCATACAGGAAACTTTAGCTATATTACCCCAATAATCCCAATTTTATCATCCAGAATTCTACAATCAACACTGATGAATCAAATGCCCTTTAAACACATTTCCACATACATGCCCTTTCAACATTTTACTTTTAAACTATTCCTTTTCTACAGGGGATCACTTACTTCTGTGCAGTCCTCGATTCTGTTTTTACAAAATAAAAATTTTAAGGACAAATTTAAAATTTCAAATACACTATTTGCACTGTCCATCCCATACTAAACACCTCAGACGTAATCTGCAATTTGAAAAAAACCCGACAGGCAGAAGAGACAGCCAGCATGTCATAATTTACCTTGCAGGAGTCCAGGAACTGCTGGAGGTGAAGTCCTTGGTGCCGTGGATGGTCCACTTGTCCCACACAGACACCGACAGCCCCTCTTCTGCCATTACAACTATGAAGTCGCTAGTTCCACACCATTCTACGTCACAAACACTAGAAAAGTAAGTGATGCTATTACATGTAAGTAACACTATTACAGTCATGTAACACCCCATTCAATACATCTTTTAATGTGACCAACGGTCTTTATTCAATTCTCGTTACAGGTTAACTAATACTCTTCATTCAATGTAAACTACACAACTGCTCAAACTAGCCCCAGCCTCTCTTTACTGACACAGGTACACTTTTCAATGCATACAGCTGCACACAGGACCTTGGTTTACAGTCTCATCTGAAGGACTTTTAGAGGAACAGAGTCCATGCTTTAGGAGACTCAACCTGCATGCTCAATTACCCCGGATCCATTTAAAATTAAGTCATGCCCCAGGCTAAACCCCCCACAGCTATCTGTATATATATTTTTAAAGGTGCTAAAAAGCCAGTCTCAGGTACTGTCCACAAAACCAGCAAATGAAGAAGACAGGCAAAAAAGCCAGTTACCTTAACATAATCCCCGCATGGACTTTTAAGCAATTTCCCAAATTTTAAACAGTCCACAGTGCACCACCCCAAACCCTGCCTTAGCTGAACATTTTCCCGCAGGAAATTCTCTACATTCCAAACATTTTCCACAGCGCACACACCCAAACCACAGGACCTTCTGACACTTTCTGGTGTAAACATCATACATTCCCAGACATCCAGAGAGTACAGCACACACCACCCAAATGACTTACATGAGAACTTTCTGGCACAAACATATACATTCCCAGACATCCACAAAGTACAGCACACACCACACCACAGCACCCCAACCACCAGGACCTACTTGAGCACTTTCTGGCATAAACTTATCATACATTCCCAGACATCCAGAAAATGTACAGCACACACCACAGCACAGCACCCAAAGGACCTACTTGAGAACTTTGCAGGCACAAACATATACATTCCCAGACATCCAGAAAGTACAAAACACCTACTAGAGCACTTTCTGGGGAAAAACTTATCATACATTCCCAGACACAGAGGAAGTGCAACCCAACACGCCACCAAGGACCTACACCCTTAAGGAGGAAAAACTAAAAACCCCAGACCCCCCAAAGGGGGTCCATCACAGCACCCTAAGGAGGACACCACAGCACCCTAAGGAGGACACCACAGCACCCTAAGGACACCACAGCACCCTAAGGAGGACACCCACAGCACCCTAAGGAGGACACCACAGCACCCTAAGGAGGACATCACAGCACCCTAAGGAGGACACCACAGCACCCTAAGGACACCACAGCACCCTAAGGAGGACACCACAGCACCCTAAGGACACCACAGCACCCTAAGGAGGACACCACAGCACCCTAAGGAGGGCTTCCCCAGCACCCTAAAAGGGGGACACCACAGCCAAGGGACACCACAGCCCAGGACACCACAGCACCCTAAGGAGGACACACCCCAGCACCCTAAGGAGGACACCCCACCCCTAAGGAGACCACAGCACCAAGGAGGCACACAGCACCTAAGGACAACCACAGCACCTAAGGACACCACAGCACCCAAAGGACACCAGCACCCAAAAACACCACAGCACCCCAAGGAGGACACCACAGCACCCTAAGGGGACCCACAAAAACCCTAAAGGGGACACCACAGCAAACCCTAAGGACACCACCCCAACACCCTAAGGAGGACACCACAGCACCCTAAAGGACACCACACCTAAGGACACCACGCACCCTAAGGAGGAACCACACCCTTAAAGGGCACCACGGGAAACCCCAAGGAGGACACCACAACACCCTAGGAGGACACCACCAGCACCCTAAGGAGGACATACAGCACCCCAAGGGGAAACAGCACCCCGGAGGACACACAACACCCTAAGGAGACACCACCCCACCCTAAGGAGGACACCACCACAGCACCTAAGGAACACCACAGCACCCTAAGGACACCACCACAGCACCCCAAAGGGGGACACACCACAGCACCCTAAGGGGGACACCACCCCACACCCCAAGGAGACCCCCCAGCCCCCCTAAGGGGACACCACAGCACCCCAAGGAGGACCCCCACGGACCCAAGGAGGACAAACCCCCACAGCACCCTAAAGGACACCACCACCACACCTAAGGACACCACCACACCCCCTAAGGACACCACCACACACCCTAAGGAGACACCACCACGCACCCTAAGGACCCCCACAGCACCCTAGGACAACCAAAGCCACCCTAAGGGGACACCACCACAAACACCGGGGGACCCACACGCCCCACCCCCTAAAAGGGGGAAACCCGGCCATTAGGAACCCCTTAAGGCCCCACCCGCAGCCCTTAAGAGCTCCCACCACAGCACCCTTGGGAGGACTCCACCCCGAGGCCCCTGGAGAACCACCACAGCACCAGGGACAACCCCACGCCCTTACACCAGGTTTTGGAGGAAAGAAAGTGTAGGGGTGAAGACAACGGCACAATGAAGGCATAAGAGAGGACACCACGACACACAAAGGGAACACCACAGAACTAGATGACAAAAAATTTCAAGGAATACCAACAGACCCAAAGAGGAAAACTCACAGCACCTAAGGAAAAAAACAGCAAGGAAAACCCTAAGCAGAACAACACAAGGAAAACCCCAAAGGAACAGCACAAAATATAAGGAAAACCAACAGCACCATAAATAACCACAAAAGAACACCCTTTAATGAGGACAAACGAACCCACTAAAACAAAACAAGGAACCAAAAGGACAAACACACCAAAATAAGAAACATACCAAAACACCAAGAAAGAAAGCACCTAGGACAACAAGCCATCTAAAAGACAGAAAAAACAACAAAACCCAAAAATAAAGGAAGGGGTTTCCCAAAACCGAATAATAAATTCATCAAACATTTTAAAAACCCCCTTTTAGGCCAGTAAAGGGTGAAATTGGATTTTTTTTTAGGGAAAAATTTATAGCCCCTTTAAAAAATTTTTATAATCATCCCAAAACCCAAAAACCAGTGTTGGACGTCAACCAACCAAGGCCAGAAGTCATGGGGACCAAGGGCAAAAAGGAGGGGAACAAAAACCGGGGAAAACAGGGGAAATGAAATACAAACCCGGGAAAAAAAAGGGCACAAGACCCAAAAAAACAAAGACCACAACAGCAGCGGGGAAAAAAACAAAAAACCAGATAACCCGACAAAGGCAGACCCCGGGGACAAAAAGGCGAAACACAAACTACCGGGACCGGGCCAGAAAGGAAAAAAACAACCACCAAAACCACGGGCTGCGGGGCAGGCGCCAAACCAGGAGGGAAACGCCCCTCCTTTTGGGGGGGGACAAACGTGGACCCCCCAACTCCCCGGTTTAAGCCCATTTTCCCCTGAAAACAAACAACAAAAACCTTTTAGGTGCAAATTTTCCCACAAAATACAAAAAAATTCGACAAAAAAAACACCCCCTTTATGTTTAAAACAAAAAACAATGAGTGAAAAACCCCCTTTCTGTAGGTTTGTTTTAATCCCACCCCTCAAATTTTTGCGTACCCACCCACTCATTTATTAACCCACAAACCTAAAATGTATCTTACACACTCAATGGGGAGTCGAAACAAAAAATTCATAGGCGTAACCCTACAACAACCCACCACCATTTTCCAAAAAATTTCCGGAAAAAAATAAAAAGTCGGGAAAAACAACAAAGAGGTGCAAAAAAAACAACCGCAAAAAAAAGAAAGAGGGAATTCGCCAAAAGCCCGGGGGTTATTTTTTTAACCCAACACCCCCCCGTAATTGACAAAAACCCTGGGTGTAATAAAACCCTTTTATGTTTTGTACAAACACCTTTTAAAACCTTAATTTTTTTCTTACCCCACAAAACAATGTAGGGGGCCTGTAACAACAAACAAGCAAGGCGAAACCCAAAAAAAAAAGACCAACAAAACAGCAGGAAAAAAACAACAAAACAAGGCAGGGCGAAAAACCCAAACAAACAAGGGAGGGCGAAAAAAACAACCAACCAGGCGGGAAAAACCCAAAAAAAGCGGGAGAACACAAAAAACAACAAACGGGGCGGAAAAACAAACCGGGAAAACAACAAAAAACAACAGGCGAACAAAAAAAGACAAACAAACCACAAACGGGGCAAACAAACAAACAGGACAAACAAAAAAGCGGGGGAAAAACAAAAAACAAGCAGCAAAACCACAACCCAAAGGACAAACAAACAAACCACAACAAACAAAAAAACCCAAAAGAGGCGAACCCCCAAAAAAGACCAAAACAAACAAGGGGAACAACAAACAAAAGGGGGAAAAACAAACAAAAAAACAGAACAACCCAAAAACCCAACAAAAAAGGGCCGCAACACCCTAACATGCCAGCGTCCACACAACCTAAGGGGCTTGCGTAACCCCCACACCCCCTTTTAAAGTCGGGGTGTCGAAAACACACACCACACCACATTCGGTGTCTGAACCACCACAACAATGCGGTGTCTGTAACACCCCCACCACAAGCGGGTTTTTAACACCACCACACCAAAAAAGTCAGGTGAACCCCCCCACAAAAATTCGGGGTTCGTAACACCACCACACCACAATTCAGGTGTCTGTAACACCCCCAACCACAATTCGGTCTGAAAAAACCCCACCACCCCAAAATTCATGTCTAAAAACCCCCACCACCCCTACAATTCAGGTGTTTTAAACAAAACCACACCTCAATTCAGGGGGTTGTAACACCACCACACCTACAAGTCATGTCGTAAACACCCCACACACAAGTATGTCTGTAACCACCACCAACAATTTTGGTCTGTAACCCCCACCACACCACAATGTCGGGTGTCTGTAACAAACCACACCACAATGTCGGGTGCTGAACAAAAACACCACAAGTCTTGTCTGTAAAAAACACCAACCACAATTAGTGTCGAAACCACCCCCACCCCCAAAAATTGGGGGGTGTCTGAACACACCCCACACCAAAATGCAGGTGTCTGAAAACCACCCCACCCCCCTTCGGGTGTCTGTAACAAAAACCCCACCCACACTGCATGTCTGTAACACACACCACCAACAATGTCGGTTCTGTAAAAAACCACCCAACATGTCTATTCTGTAACCAAAAACCCCCCCCAAACAATGATATGTTGAACACACCACACCAACTTCATTCTGCACACACCACACCAACAATTGGTGTTGAAACACACACCCACCAAGGTGTCTGAAACACCCCCCCAACAATTTTGTCTTAACAACACCACCCCAAAACATGTTGTCTGTAACACAACCACACCACAATGTCAGGGTCTGTAAACAACCCACCAAATGTCTGTCTTAAACACACACCACCCCACAATGTCATAGTTTTTAAACCCCACCACCTTTAATTCTTTTTTTTTTTTTTTTTTTTTTTTTTAAACCCCAAACCACCAACAATGTCAATGTCTGAACACCACCACACCAACAATTAATGTCTGTAACACCACACACCAACAATGTTTTCTGAAAACACACCACCCCCAAAACAGCTTGTTGTAACACACCCACCAACAATGTAAATTGTCTGAAAACCCCACACCCCCCAAACAATGTCATTGTCTGAAACAAACCACACCAACAATTCATTTTCTGAAAACACACCCACCCCAACATGTATTCTGTAAAACCACCCCCAACATGATATGTCTTAACACACACCCCCAAAAAAAGTCTTTGTCGTAACACACACACAACCAACAATGTCATGTCTGAAACACACACCACACCAACAATGTCATATGTTGTAACACACCACCCACCCCAAACATTCTTTGTTTTTAACACCCCCACACCATCTTATTTCGAACCACACCACACCCCCAATGTCATATGGTCTGTAACCCCACACCAACAAATGTCATTTGTCTGAAAAACCACCCCACTTTCTTACGGGACCACCCCACACCAAAAACAATTATAGCTTAAACCAACCCACCCCAACTTCATATGCGTAAACAAAACCCCCACACACCCAACAAGTATATGTCTTTTTAAACCCAACCAACAAGTCATTTCTGTAAACACACCAACTACTTTTCTTTTCTGCCCCCACCCCAAACCAAAAAAATTCAAGGCTGTAAATCCCACCAACAAGTTTTGTTTAACACCCACACCAACAATGTCTAGTCTGTAAAAAAAACCAGTACGTCTTCTTTAATGGCACCACCCCACACCACACCAAAAATGCATATGTCGGAAAACATCCATCCACATTGTAAAACCCCTTCTTTAAAAGTCACCCCACAAAATTTCGCACAACACCAACCAAAAACACCCACTTCACATAAACCTTAAAACCTTCACACCCCCCAACAATTTTCTTTTGTAACCCCCCAAAAACCATCCCCAAGAATTTCATATTTTAAACATCATAAATCTTAGCCTTACCCAGCGGTGTGTAGGGCAGAAAAAAGCGCTTCCACCCTAAGTGGTTCGGGTGTGTGTGGGTGTGTGTGTGTTGGGTTTGTGTGTGTTTTGGTAATATACGTGGAAAAATTTGAAAATTTTTCTTTTTTATTTTTGGGGAAAAGTTGCTGCGCGAAAATTGAATATGCAAGCCTTCGATTTGTTTTTTTTACAAGATTGGGGCCTAAAAAATTCCTAATTTTATTTTATTATATTACCCCTGCCTTTTTTGGGCCCAAACCTAGTCACTGTCCCCAAGAGTGCTGCGGGCCCTTATTCACTTTCTACAGTTCTTCCACGTTTTTTGGGTTTCCTTTTTTTCTCCTTTTTTTGGGGGCCAGTGCAATGCTGATCTTGGATTGACTGTGGGTCTCTTCGGAGGATGGCCCAACCCATTTCCACCGTTTTTGGGTTTTGATGAGGGTTTCCCCATGTTTCTTCCCTGCATCCCCGTTAGGTCTTATTGGGATCTTCTCTGGGCCAAAGATGGGGAAATTTTTTGCAGGCAATGTGTGGAAGGACAAATTTTGGGAAAGACCCCCTTCCGTATCCCCCACACTCAAAACCAAAAGGAGCGTAGACAAACCAGTTTGGGTAAGTTCGTTTGGGTGTTGGTGCGACTATTGATCTCCAGATTTTATCCCCTAAAAACTTTCCCGGGCCTTGCCGCTTTTGTGGATGTCTTTTTTTTGTGCCGCCCTCGGGTTTTGATGGCTCCCAAAGGTTGTGAACCTGTCGGCACGGGTCATTCCTTTCATTTTTAAGGGGTGGGGTTCACATTGAGCGAATTGTCTCGTTTTTTTGTGAAAAAAAAACCCCCCTTGCTTCCGAAGTTTGGAGTCTGCTGGTTTCCCTATTTGTTGGGGGTGGGGGACACAGCCCCAGGTCATCCGCAAAGTCAAGGTGTTAGTGTTGAAAAGGCTCCACGAACCCCCTTTGGGGGTTTCTTCGTCTTTCATCCCCCAATCAATCCCCAAATTAAAGGAAAACTGGACATCACCCATCCTGTTTACTCCAGTTTGATTCGAAGACAGTGTTGCTATGGCCCACGACTCTGAATTTGTCAAGAAGCTTTTGATAAGGTGACCGTTTCGATGGGTTTGCCATAGTGTCGAGGATCCCCAAAAAGGCTTTTTTGTTAGCTGTCAAACCCCTTTTCGAAGCCCAAAAAATTTCAATACAGTTGTCTTTCCACTCTGTGCACTGTTCGTGATTTTTCGACGTGTTTTTGGTTTACTCCCGTTGCTTCCTGAACCCTGCTTGTTCCTTCCTCAAAGTTCGCCACAGCGTTGATTTCTTCTGATATGCCCTTGGGCCAGTTTTTTTACTTGGCAAGAAAAAGGGATTCCCCCCCCATTGTGCGTCGCTCAGGGTTCCTTTCGGGGGATTTTGACTTCATTTCCCTTGGTCCAACATGGGTATTTCGTTTTTTCCAGCAGCTGTAAACAGTGGTTGCGATGTCATGCTATTTAGAACTCTTGAAAGTTCGGCCCCAAGTTGTCCGGGCCTGGTATTTGGGTTTCTTTGGGGTCTTGATGGCACCCACTTTTCTCTTCTTTTTTGGGGGGGTTACGTCAAGCCCAAGTCTTTTGTAGTTCGGGAGTCGGCGTCTCGTCAGGTGGTGGGGGGTTGGAACTTCCGGGAATGTTCACCCATCTTTCTTTTGCTCTTTCGTTGTCAACTTCCCCTTGCTGCCCGATTGGTCCCCCAGCGCTCCTCTTTTAAATTTGTTGCATACTTTCTTGGTGATTTTGTGGGGATTCCCTTGTCTCTTGGGGGTTTTGTGTGAGTGGTCCATGGTTTTTCTCTCTTTCACCGTGGAGTCTCTTCATTTTCCTGTGTGCCTTCTGTAAAACCCTTTCCGCCTCTCTCTAGCGTGGGATCTTTTTTGGTCTCTCTTTTTCTTTGATGGCATTGAGGGTCTCTTTTTGGATCCAGCATTTTGGTCTTCTTCTTTTGAGGCCCCATGTTGTCCTTGCGTTTCGTGACATTTTTACAATTGTTTCCATTCTTTTCTTGTCTGTTTCTGTCATTTTTGAGGTTTGGGGAATCTGTTCTCAGATGTTGACGAATGCAGACTTCCTTGGGTTTGTTCTAAATCGCGGGGTATCAACCCGGGCTTGAGGGGTTTGGTCTTGTGTTCTTCTTCGTTTCATTAATGTTTGCTGCCCCGGTGAGATCGCCCCCACACCCGCACTTGCTTGGGTTCTCACACCGGAGAGATCGTCCCCAACTTCCATTGTATCAATGGCAATTTGGGGTTCATATCTTCCCCATTCGGGAGCCCAAGTCGCTTGTGGATGTCCAGTGCGTGAATAGGGCCCTCCTTTTCAAGTTTTTCATGGGCGCAAAACCCACAATCTTTTCCCCCCGTTGTATTTCTGTTCCCCCCCCCCGGGTTTTTTCCCATGACTCTTAAAATCGGTTTTGTCCCCCCTTGGATTTGGGTCCCCATGTGCATGGGGTCTTGGCGGGGGCTTTCTCTGTCTCTGTCCAGGGGGTGGTAAAAGTCATCTTTGCCTCAGCTCTTTGTTGGTTGGTGGTGCCTGGATGAGGGGATTTTGATGGTTTCCTCAGTCTCGCCCATTTTGCGTGGGTGGGCTTCCACCCATAAGCTCGCTCAACCCTTTTTTGAGGTGATGGCAATCCCTCGGGTGCTGGGCTCATCTCTCCCAAGAAGGGGCGGTTTCTCCGGGGGTGGTTTCACTCTCCCCTCCGTCCATTACCTCGCTTCTCCCAGGTGGGGGTTTAAATTTTCATCCTATTTACCTTTGGGGCCCCTTGCCCTTCCCTACATGTCCCACTTTTAAGCCTAGTTTTATTTGTTTTGGTGGGGTTCAGGTCTTCCCCCTTTCCCGCTGGGCTTCCTTTGGTTTTTCCCTATTTTTCGAGTTCATGGTTTAAGGTCCTGCGCAAAAGTATAAGTTTTCTTGTTGCTGTTTCTTAACTGTCTTTTTTTACGGGACGGGGTTTTTACCCTTGTGCCCAACCCCCAAAACCCGGAGGAAGGGTCACTTAGTCCCTCTTACACATCTGGTTTGGGGAGGGTCCCATTCTTGCAAAGTCACTTGTAAGCATACCCCGGGAGTCCCACGGGGGGTATTTCAAAACATTGTTGATAAAAGTTAAAAATAACTTTAAAAGTTTAGCACACACACACCACAAATTTTCTCACAACCCAAATGCATGTATCGAGCAACAACACCCCTCACCAAACATGAAAATTAAAAAGATCTTGGGAGGTTGTATATTTTTAGCAAAACCCCCCATGTTTGAAAAACCAGCGTTTATGTTATTTGGGCCATTTGGAATTATTATTACATGTTTTTTTTTAAAAACTAGGGTTATCTCCACGTACATGTCTCTGGGTTGTGGATCGGGAAGGGGCCCCCTTTTTGACTGCCAGAACAGCCCGTACAAAAAACCCACATGGGTAGAATAAATGATATTGAGATATACCACACAATCCGGTCATACAAAAAACACACATGTCAGGGCTATGCTTACATGGAGCATGTAATATTAAAAAATCAACATTCCCACCTCAATTTTTTTAAAGAAGCACAAGCACACATTTACTCCGTATGGACTACATGCTAATTTACACACTTTGACGCAATACAGACAAACCATTTACATTAAGGGCGAGATTAATGGTTTAAAAGTTAGATCTTTGAAAGAGAGCAAATTTTTGGGTTTAAACTGCAAGAGGTAAAAATTTAGAGCACGAGGGAAAGGAAAAATGGCTGCAAAAAAAGAGGACTTTGTGCAAGGCACTAGAAATCTCGAGTTTTTGTCCTTTAGACTTAATGTTTACAGGGGAAAGGGGAAAAGTGTTGCTTATTGCTTAGTGAGCCTGGAACGGTGTAATTAAAAAAAAGCTTTTTGGCACCAGATTTAAATCGACTTTTTATATCTGTCATGTTGTTTTGTTCCCTCAAAGTCCTTCGGAGAGACTATAAACCAGGTCCTGTGGGCGAACACAAGAGAACACTTGGCAAAGTTAAAACCCCCTTCGCTTTTCAAAGATGGTCATTTTTTGGCGGTGGGAACGGATGACAAAATCTTCAAAACTGTACAACAGGGAAGTTGTAAAAAAGCAATAGTGCTTTTTCCATTATCCCCGAAATAAAAAAATAAATAATAAAGTTTGCGAATAAATCTCCAAACTTTGAAACTGCTCACCATCTTGTTTCTGTCAAGGGGAACAAGGTTGGCGAAATAATGGTGATTTGCCAAAAATGGCCGACCCTCAAAAAGGGGAAAAGTGCCCGGCTCAAAACAAGTAGACTAACGCACCTGCTTTGTGAAACCCGTTCGCTTGAAAAATTTTTTTTCTTTTTGATTGCCGGCTAAAAAAAAAAATGTGGCCCAAATAATAAAAAATATGTAAGATTCCCAAAAATTTGCAGCTTTAAACACTTTTATAACTTGGCTAAGAGTTTTGCTTTTAGATTACAGAGAAAATGAGGGACTTTTTTTGTTTTTCTTTTCATGAAAAATGCATTAGAAATCAAAAGACAGTCTTTGGAGTGCATTCAAAGGGAAAAACCCAAACCCTGACAAGATTTTTTACTTTTTTTAGGTAAATCAATTGCTTTAGGATTTTTGCAAAAGGCAAAAATTAAAGGGTTTTTAAAAAAACAGGATTTTTAAAACAGACAACCCCCCCCCCCCCTCCTTTGTATAGGATCGGAAATGTAATAGGCAATAGTAAGGGGCCTTCCCCCCAACCACTGTTTTCAGGCATTTGTTCCAGGGGAAATGCATGTAAAACTGCTGTGCCTGCCCCCCCCCCCCCCCCACACACAACACACAAGGTAATTGCTCTTTCTTAAAGGGGAAGAAAATGTCCACAAACCCTTTTTTTTCATTTTCCCTAGGCTCGAGGTTTTCCCTGGGAGATTTGTGTATCTTTATTTTTACCCCCATTTTAAAAAAAGGTACTCCTTTTCAAAACTAAAATGGCCCCATGCATAGGTTTTGGTGGGGGGGGGGGGGGTTGTCATTCATTCCTATCGACAAAATGGCCTACTCTTTCAAAAGGGAGAACTGGTATTTAATGTATGCGAAAATGATCTGAATGGTTCAACGGGCCTCGGTTTTAGTCTCATCGGGGGCTTTTGGGGGAAATATCGCATGATGTTAACTCCAGGGGAAAACAGGCCCTCTGTGGGGGCTCAACCCGAGCCGCAATCACAAGGGAACAAACCCACCCTTTTGGGTATCCCCCCCCATATAAACCAAATAATAAAAAAAAGAAATATTATACCATGCCAATACTACATCAGTCTAAACTGAACTCCAAAAGAGCAAACAAACAAAAAGCCATGAAAAAAATAGGAAGGTCACAATTATATTATTTTTATAATTTTTGATGATGAACCCTTTTGACCCTGGAAACTTGTTTCACTCTTTAAAAGAAAAGAAAAAAGTACAAACACACAAAACCCGATAAGATTATATGCATTAAATATTTTTTAAAAACCAAACACAAACAAAAAAAGCAAAAAAATCATTACTCTTCACTCAACCCCACAACCCACACACAACACGCACACACACCACCCACCAACAAAATACAATAAAACCCACCCCAAAAACCCTCACACACACACCATCGCAACAGAAACAAAAAAAAACACCCCAACCCCACCAACAAACACAATACCCCAACACATACCAAAACAAAAAAAACCCCACAAAAACCCCGGTTTGTTTTTTGAAATTGGCTTTCAATTTGATGACCCGGTTGATTCCTGTTTAAAGGGATATTTTCTCCGGAGTTAACTTTGCAGACTCCACCTCCCCAAAAAGTCCTTTGGGTTAACTATAAACCCAGGTCCCGGTTGAACGCCACAGAAAATCTTGCGCACATGTTAAATCCGTTTTGTTTTTTAAAAGTAGGCCATTGTGTGCCGGTGGGAACAGAGACAAAAAAACAAAATGCATACCCGGGGTTATGAAAAAAGCCAAAAATGCTTATTTCATTACCCCAAAATAAAAGAATAAAATAAATAATTTAAAAAAAACCCCACCAAGACAACCCAACTACTTTTTGGTTTAATATTTTTCAAAAAGTAAACGGCCAAAGGGGGACACAACCTCCGGAAATGGGGTCGTGCGAAGCCTCTTTCTAACAAAAAATCCCCCCACAGGGCTCCAGCTTTCAATTTCTTTTAAGAGAGAAAAAATACACATTTTTAATTGAGCCAACTTTCCTATTTGGCTGGTCTGGTGTAGTTTGGATGTATGTAGGGGGGTCTGCTGTGTGTTGGGGGGGTGGGGTGGGGGGATGGTGGGGGGTAACTGGCTTTGGTTTTTAGAGTGTATATATTTCAAGTAAGAATGAAAGCTGCTTTCAAAATACTCTGTGGTGTGTGTGAGTGGGTGTGTGGGTTTTGTGGTGCCGTTTTTTACGGTGTTGTGGTGGTGTGTGTGCGCCGCGGGACCATGCTTTACTTGTTCCGGCCTTTTAGTGAGTACTACAGCTGATGACCCCTTTTTAACAGATCCACAAATGTATGCAACACATAATTTACATTCTTTTTCTTTGCTAACCCCCCCTACCAAAACGTACATTTTATGAAGGGTCGTATTTACGGACCACAGCCGCAGCGGTATGTCGGGGTTGGAGGCGAGGAATTGTTGAAGAGGTTGGGTGGGGCCCCCAAAACAGCTCTTCAAAAATTGTCTCTGGCCCTGGATGCGTGCCCAAAGGTGGCGGGAAGGTTCACCCGGGAGACAAGTCCTCGTCCCTGGGGCTTGCGTACAAGCCACACGCCGTTGCGTTTTTTTTTTAATTACTTTTTAGGGCTTCCCCAGAACAATTAATAAGAATAAACTCGTACTTAGGTTTTGGGTAAAAGAATGGAAATCTCGTTTTTTTTTTTTCTAGAAATTCAAACTTTAGGTTTGGGAAACAAAAGGAAATCTCGTTTTTTTTTTTGTTCCTAGATTTTAAATTAACTTTAGGGTTTGGAATAACAAAGGAAATCCGGGTTTTTTTTCTGTCTAGATTTTTTAAAACCTTTAATTAGGGATAAAGATGGGGAAAACTTTTTTTTATTTCTAGATTCAAAACATAATTTTGTTTTTTCAATAACCCTTTTTTCCTTTTTTTTTTAATTTTTCATTTTATCCCTTTTTTTCTTTTCGTTAAATTTTCTTTATTTTTTTGACTTTTTTTTTTTAATAGTTAAAAAAATTTTTTAAAAAAGAAAAAACATTTTAAAAATAACATTCATTTTTGGGTTTGGGAAAAGTTTAAACCCGTTTTTTTTCCCCTTTTGTTTTAAATTCTTCATTATTGGAATAAAACAAAAAGGGGTTTTTTTCTGTTTCTGTTCCAAGTTAAAATACGTAACCTTTTTTTTCCACAAGCATCCCAAAACATGAAAATACATGCTTTCACCCCCCCACACCCACCCGCCACCCCGGCCAAACAAATTTTTTTTTAAAATCGATAAAAATTTTAGTCTTTAAAAAAACAACCTGAGGTAAACATTGTAATTTGAAAAGCCTGAACAGCCTTGGGTTTCCTTTTCCCCATTCCAAGGTTTCCAAAGCCTATACAACAGAAAAAAACCGTTTTACTTCTTTAAATTCCCCCTTAAGACAAAAACATTTAAAATTTTAAAAAGCTTTACCAAAGCAGGAAAAAAAATTTCCACCACCAAAGCCCCCACATTTCCTTTTCGATTTTTTCTCCCCGACCCCAGAAGATGGCGGGAAAAAATACATACCGGGTTTCATGGGAAAGCCAAGGGTTACCGCGAGCCCATCCATTCCAGGTAGCAGGTCATGTGGGTTGTTTTTTCATTTTTTTTTCCATAGTTGTAACCCCATTGAATGGAAAATAAATAAGGGATAGGAATAATAAAACTAACAAAACAAAGGAAAACCAGAAAATTATACAAAGGAAAAAGTTTTAACCACCCATTACAAAACATAAAAAATTAAAAAAAAAATAAAAACCAACAAAACTTATCAAAAAACACAAAAAAATTACCCTTTTCACACAACAAACCCCCCCCCACACACAACCCCTTCCCCACACCACCAACACCACCCCCCACACACACACAATCAACCCCCCCACAACACCCCCCCAAAACCCCCCCTTCCCCACCACACATTACACCACCACCAAAAACACACCCCCCAAAACCCACCAAAACCCCCCTACACACACCCCACCCCAACACACCCACCCCCACCCCTTACCAACTCCCCAAAAACCACACCCTTACACCCCTCAACACCAAAACCCCAAAACACACCCCTTCCACATCCCCCAACACCCCCCACACACCAAACCCCCACACAACACCCCTACACACACTCACCAACACACACACCCTACACACACACACACACCCTCACACAACCCTACACACACACGACCTTACACACACTCACCAACACACACACCCCTACACACACTCAGCAACAAAACACACCCCTACACACACACACACCCTACACACACTCACCAACACACACACACACTCATCAACACAAAACACCCTTACACACACACTTACTCACCAACACACACACCCTACACACACTCACCAACACACACACCCCTACACTCACACTCACCCAACACACCCCCCTACACACACACACGCAGATTCAGTCCCACCTGTCCATGTATCTGCGGGCCTCCAGATTGTCCAGCGCGTTGACCATGACGTCCTGGGCCTCAAAGAAGGCGTCTGGGTAGTGGGTGGTCTCCGTCTGGGGACACACTGAGCAACACAGGCACACCACCAACACTGAGGGGCAAGCCACCAGCTTCGTCACTTACGTACCATACTTCACACGCACTACACACACAACGTCTCAGTTCATGTTTTTGGTGAAAAAAATCTGCCAAAATAGTGGCTACAACTCACATTCTAAAACAACCAAATGAGAGTACAGCAGAATGAGAAGATGAACATGAAAGTTACTGCTGTCAACTCTAAAGACACAACTGTCTCCATCACCGCTGTCATCAGCAGGAGCTCCACACAATGCCACCAGGGTTCATCACCTCTCTCTGTCTCTGCTGAGTTCTACACTCTCCTGTAGCCCTCCTCCAAGACCACTGACCTCAGAGATGTTGGCAATGTAGGATGTTGGTGGTCTCCCTCTTTTTCTTCTTCCCTCAACCTTACCTTGCTGCAGAAAAATCAACTCCCGGTCCACAATAGTGAGTACTGATAGATCAGTACTTTACGTAATCATAGAGTTCAGTTGTACTGACCTTAAGCCTGACACATGAGTGATTCGATCATTTCAAACAAAATCTGTCTATCATAAAGTTGTACTGACATTTCATCTGGAATTTGAATGAGAAAGCCTAAAGGAATGCAGTAAATAGGAAAGAAGAGATGCACTTTAACACAAGGACAAGAGTTTTTACTGAACACTAAACACTGGCATCGTTTTGTTCATGACATCAATATTTACCTTTGTGTTGTTGTGCCTCAATGTGAAGACCTGAAACAACAAGAACACACAATACTGTCAAAGTTACCTTGACATTTCAGTGATCTCAAAAATATGCTTGACACATATTATTCTCTCTCTCTCTCTCTCTAACATACAGACATTTATAAATTGTTATTCAAAACAAATAAAAATTGAAAAACATCACTAACACACACACAAAAATCCCTCATAAAGGAATGGAAAATGGTTTTCTGACAGTTAAGAATAAGGAAAATGGACACAGGCGGGTTACACTGCACAGAATGGTTACTGAAAAATATATCAAACTAATCAACAAATACTGATAAAGCATATAATAAACTGATTTCTTATATAAAAGAAGATGGCCGCATACACATAATATGCGTCAACAGTCTGTGCAAGTCTACGGTTTGAATGTATTAACCCTTTTCGTCCCACATAAAATTGAGCAATCTCATTCTCCAGACCAAGTAAATTTCAAGCCATCACTGCTGAAAGAGGGCGAGGTCAGAAAAAATAGTCATTAAAATTTTTTTTTTTCAAAGGGTTGTTGGACCCCAAATTGAAGTGGAAGAAGAAAACCCGGTAA